>NIPQ01089761.1:0-32991 GCA_002806875.1 Lepidotrigona ventralis hoosana
TTGTAATCACATTTATGAAATAGTAGAATACTAAA
This sequence comes from Lepidotrigona ventralis hoosana, assembly GCA_002806875.1. Lineage (NCBI taxonomy): Eukaryota > Metazoa > Arthropoda > Insecta > Hymenoptera > Apidae > Lepidotrigona > Lepidotrigona ventralis. Next base: position 36 of record NIPQ01089761.1, read on the forward strand.
TACATGAAAATTACACTGGATTATTTGATTCCAATGTGCTTATGGTCCATGGCTGATATAGTTATATTTTGAATTTTGCAAGGCTGTAGATTGGTAATTTGTAGCCCCTTTATGGTACTCGATAGTTATAAACGCAAGAAAGAAAATATGCTAATTATATTTATAGTATTATTGATTAGTTATTATTATTTAACATACTCTAACATTTATCAACAGAATTTCTTTATTATATTGTAATATTTCAGGAATTTAATATTATTAATGATTTTAATAATTTTAATACTTACTACATAAAGTAAATTATACGTGACTATCCAATAGTGGAAATTTTTTTTATTTCTACACTAGAATATTATCATATTATACAATATCATGTACATTTAATTTAACATTAATTTTGTTTGAACCTCAATGATTCTTCCTTTTTATAATTTTTTCAATTTCATAAATATATGTATAATATATACATTTTCATATTCCAAATAACAAATTTCATTGTAAAATTCTCTATTGTTAACGTTCGGTAGTATCATATAAAATCGAATTAAAGAATATTACTGCCATTAAAAATTTTTCGTTTCAACGACAATCTACAGAGTCTCTAAAATTTTTATATTTGTCCATAAGCGAATTTGATATCGAAGAAATTTTATGTTATGGGCCTCTAACGTGATAGTCACGTTACCTATGTAGGTACGATGGTCGGTAAACTAATGATTCACCGTACTACAAAATTAACTATATGATTTATTATAATTAATATTTTATTTAACAAAAATTATTTAATACTATTAACAATAAAATTTATAAACTTTTAACTTTTAAATCAACAATAAAATATTCACTTTTTATACTTTATGATCTGATACTAGTTTTAATTATAATTCTAATTCTAATGTACTTCTGATTCTAATGTATTTCTTCTGTTCAACAACTCTTATATATTTGTTCACGAACTTGTTTTTATCACTTAGACAACTACCTAACAAGTCTCCATAACAACATCGCTTTTCATTAATTTTCTAGTTTTAAAGCGCGACAAAGTTGGCGCCAAAAGTTTATCCAAAATGAACTCTACGATATTGTCGGGAAACAGATAACAACATCGCTTTTCATTAATTTTCTAGTTTTAAAGCGCGACAAAGTTGGCGCCAAAAGTTTATCCAAAATGAACTCTACGATATTGTCGGGAAACAGATGTCGCTGGTGTAGCTATCGCTACACCTATGAATGTTAACACGACCTCTGTGCGGGATTGTCTGACATTTTGGGAAGGCAACTGTACGACCGAGTGCGTACAACTCCGTTGTGTTTTGTATTTTGCGACTGTTCCTGCCATCATTGTGGTGATCCGAGTTAATGATTGATGTGATTTACAAGGATGGATGGAATATAGGCCGATGATTCCAAGTATTTGAGAAGAATCGTCGGAAAAGAGGAACAAGATATCACACGAAATCGCTGCGGTCCGCGAAATCCGTGTTTTCTTGCAACGCGTATCGATCTCTCTCCACGGGCAATGCATCTTCTTAGCCTGTCGTGTTATGTTTGTAAACTATTGACCTTGTCTGTAAAAGATCGGTGAAAAAACCTCTATCGCCGAGAAATCACGATCAACAATGGAAATCGTTGGCGACTACGAGTACAACACGAAAGACCTGATAGGCCATGGCGCATTCGCCGTGGTCTTCAGAGGTAGACATCGTAAAGTGAGTAAATCTTCCTGCGTTTCTTTGTTCATTCAGAATTCGTCAAAGAGAAACGATAAATAGAACAAATTCGGCCAGACAATGATTTAATATTGATTGATCGCAATCGAGGACTACGAATAAAAAAAAAGCATGATAAGTCTGTTTGTGTTTTATAATTTTAATGCCTGATGGCTGGGGGGGGGGGGGGGGCNTATTTACAATATAGTACTAATGTATTTACAAGAATTCAAACAGTTGTAAAAATCTTTTATTTTAACATGTTGTGTTTGTTGTATGAAACATTTCGAAACATTTTGTCAGCATTGTAACAAGATTCAACTAGCATGATTACATTGATAAAATTTGAAATAAATTTGAAAATATATACATGGAAAATTTGTAATTTTTATATAAATTTTCACATTGGTTTCAAATTTTATTAATATAATCATGACTATTATGTTTTATTACAATGCCAATGAGATTTCAAAGTATTTTATATAACATGTGTGTAATATATACGTAAAAATTTTCATAAAGGTTCCAATACTTTTAGTTGAGAATTAAATTCAGATGGAAGTTTCGTTGAAAACCAATAATATAATGTTATGACAATATTTATGAAATGTTCAAGAAAGTGGCAAAAATATATGCATATAACTAATGATAAAATTATAAAAAAGAAGAGAAATAGGTAATATAAAATTAGCGACATATTGTATTTGAAAATTGTTCTATAAAACATGAAAAGTATGACTTATTATATTGTTTTTCTCATGTGATCTTCAATTAAGTATATTAACAATTATATGACTTCCTTTTTCTTTGTAGAAACCAAATTTTGTAGTGGCAATAAAAAGTATCACCAAAAAAAGTTTGGCAAAATCACAAAACCTACTTGGGAAAGAGATAAAAATTTTGAAGGTTTGTAATTTGTAGTTTAATAAGAAGTATGTTTGTGCTATATTCTGTGTTTGTTTTTGGCTTGTTATGAAAGAAAAAATATTTTTTCACATATTATTTACATGAAATAACATTGTAAAATAATTGTTATTAATTATTAATAAAATAATATTTATTATAAAAAATTTAAAGGCAATACATATCATTTCATATATCATATATCATTTCATGATCAAAAATTGCCTGTAGTTAAGATTAGGATCTTTTATATTTTAATAACAGCTGGATAATGTTTGATCGCTGACTAAAACATTATGTTTTAGGAACNTATTTTTTCACATATTATTTACATGAAATAACATTGTAAAATAATTGTTATTAATTATTAATAAAATAATATTTATTATAAAAAATTTAAAGGCAATACATATCATTTCATATATCATATATCATTTTATGATCAAAAATTGCCTGTAGTTAAGATTAGGATCTTTTATATTTTAATAACAGCTGGATAATGTTTGATCGCTGACTAAAACATTATGTTTTAGGAACTAACCGAATTACATCATGAAAATGTTGTTATGATCAAAAATTGCCTGTAGTTAAGATTAGGATCTTTTATATTTTAATAACAGCTGGATAATGTTTGATCGCTGACTAAAACATTATGTTTTAGGAACTAACCGAATTACATCATGAAAATGTTGTCGCTTTATTGGATTGCAAGGTTAGTATAATAAAAATTAATATATAATGCTTATATTAGTAATCATTAAATATTTTGACTAAAACATTATGTTTTAGGAACTAACCGAATTACATCATGAAAATGTTGTCGCTTTATTGGATTGCAAGGTTAGTATAATAAAAATTAATATATAATGCTTATATTAGTAATCATTAAATATTTTTAATTTCTTTATAAATGTTATATGATAGTATTAATAATGAATTTATTATTTAGGAATCTAATTATAATGTCTTCCTGGTTATGGAGTATTGTAATGGCGGGGATTTAGCTGACTATTTAAGTGGTATTTTATTTAGGAATCTAATTATAATGTCTTCCTGGTTATGGAGTATTGTAATGGCGGGGATTTAGCTGACTATTTAAGTGGTATGTTTTTTATTAAAAAATGTCTTATTAATCTTATTGAATATCTACAAAAGTTAAAGTTCAACTTATTTATTTTCATTTTTCTTTTTTTATTTATTCATTAGCAAAAGGAACTCTTTCTGAAGATACTATCAGAGTGTTTTTAAAGCAACTAGCAGGTGTTTATTTAGGAATCTAATTATAATGTCTTCCTGGTTATGGAGTATTGTAATGGCGGGGATTTAGCTGACTATTTAAGTGGTATGTTTTTTATTAAAAAATGTCTTATTAATCTTATTGAATATCTACATATATTAATTAATCTTATATTGAATATCTACAAAAGTTAAAGTTCAACTTATTTATTTTCATTTTTCTTTTTTTATTTATTCATTAGCAAAAGGAACTCTTTCTGAAGATACTATCAGAGTGTTTTTAAAGCAACTAGCAGGTGCAATGAAAGCACTACATGCCAAAGGTGTAGTCCATAGAGATCTTAAACCGCAAAATATTTTACTCAGTCATAATTGTGGCAAGGCTTGTCCACAACCACACCAAATAACATTAAAGATTGGTAAGTATTTATTTCTGAGTTTATTCAATTAGAAATATAAATAAAGATAAAAGATTTTAAAATATACTTTTTATATTTCAGCGGATTTTGGGTTTGCTAGATTCTTACAAGATGGTGTAATGGCAGCAACATTATGCGGTTCACCGATGTATATGGCACCAGAAGTTATAATGTCACTTCAATATGATGCAAAAGCAGATCTCTGGTCTTTAGGAACGATAGTTTTTCAATGTCTTACTGGGAAAGCTCCATTTCAAGCTCATACACCTCAAGCTTTAAAATTGTTTTATGAGAAAAATGCAAATCTTGGACCCAAGTATGTTAAGCAATATGTTTCTTTTTTTTCGCCAAGGAACAAAAACTATATTCATTTTCTTTTGTGTTTTAATTGCTTATATTTTAGAATTCCACCTGGAACTTCACCTGAATTATCAGATCTTTTAATGGGCTTGTTAAGACGTAATGCTAGAGATCGTATGCCTTTCGATGAATTCTTTGGGCATCCTTTCCTTCAAGGTTCCAGGGAAAATCCAAGTCCTGTTCCTGCTGAACTTCCTGCTTCTCCAGGAACACTAGCGATTCAAGTGGGAGTTGCAGCTGTTACAAGATCAGAACCAGAAACTACTAGTCCGTGTTCCAGTCCTGAAGATGACTTTGTGCTTGTGCCAAGTGATCTCAGTAGTGACACAGACAATAATACTAATACACAAGTAAAGTACGTAGTTTAATAATATAATCTATATAAAAGATTTTTATTTATTATGTTTATAATATTATTATTAACTGATTAGGTATATCAAACAAACTAGTAGAGAAGCAGTGAGTCCACCACGACCATGCTTCCTTCCCATTTCGGAACCAATTCCTGTTCCGTCTCAAAGAAGTATTGCACAACCGTCATCTCCTTCTACTAATGCAAGGTCCGGAAGTAGTGTTGTTCCTCGCTCTCAACCTATAAGTATGAAACGCAGTGTGGATACGCATAGGAGTCATGCTCCTGACATTGGCTCTCTTAGTCCACCTAGTGTTCAATTTGTCATTGGTACACCACCCAATAGAAGGTATATACAATACAAACAATACAAACTCTATTCATATAAATTATTTTATATGTATGATATATAATTTTATGATATTAATATTTAATTTTATAATTTTATAATTTTATTTAACTGTGATTATTTTCAGATTAAGTGAAACACCTCCACCGCCAAATACATGGCAAGTTAGTCCTGTTGCAAGGCATTCACATACTTCTAGTGGGACGTCTCCATTACGGCGTTCGACTGGAAATAATAGTGCATCTTCGCCATTACTAACAGGGCCATTAGCAGTCTTAGGTTCTCCTACATCGAGAGCATTTCAAGATAATAACAACACACTGAGACATTCGCCAGTTATTCCTTTTGGTACAAGAGCTGTTACTCTTCCTGAAATATCTGGTGCGTATTTTATGTTTGTATTCTAACTAAAGAAATATTTATACTAACTGAAACGTATAATTTTGTATTTCTTTTACATTAAATTTACAGAAGCGGGTAGTTTCCAAAATCTTTTGCCAGAAGTAAATCCTACGATAACAGATGATCGGCCATTGACGTTCTTCGCACCCGAACTTCCAGAGGAGACGCTTTTAGAACGAGAACACAACGAAATATTAGCAAAGTTAAACTTTGTTGTTGCATTATGCGAATGTGTATGTGAAGTAGCAAGAACAAGAGCAGGACCTTTAGGTGCACCTTTGGGTGGTATGGAGCAAGCAAGCACTGCTGCAACGAGAAGAAGAGCGGAACAAGTAATTCTACTTGTCAGAGCTCTTCAATGGCTCAGTTCTGGATTAAGTCTTGCAACTCAACAATTGAAGGCTGGTCGGTTGCAGCCAACTGCCACCGTAAAAGAGGGTAATTTTTGTTTATTCTAATTACTACATATAGAATATAATAATATATGAAGATTATATTTCAGTTGTGAACACAATGAATGAAAAATTCAGAACATGTCTTGCTGAATGTAAACAGCTTAATAGTGCAGGGCTTCTTCATCAGACTGGAGCTACTGCAGATAAAATTCTGTATAATCATGCCATTCAAATGGTAAGTGTATGGTTAACTTTTTTTTCTTTTTTTATGAATTTGATAAATTTACCGAATTGTGTATGTTAATGTATATGTATTTATAAAGAATTAATTTTTTCCAGTGTCAATCAGCAGCACTGGATGAATTGTTCGGTAATCCTGCAGAATGTTTCCAGCGGTATCATACAGCACAGATATTGCTCCATTCTTTGTCACAACATGTGAGCCACAGTCAAGATAGAGCTCTCCTTATTAAATGTAACATATACACATATATATATATATTTTTTTTTTTTATTGTGGAATGTATTTTCTTACTTTAATTTATTATTTTATTATATCTCATTCTAGATAAAGATGCTGTTGAAAAACGCTTGTACGTACTTCAACAACAAGGTTACATTTACGCAACTGATCCTACATAGCGCTTGTGAAAAATGGCAGCTGAGTACAGTGACCCGCCCAAATCTGTACCGTGCTCGATATCTCTTTTCTGTAAGATATTCTGCCCTATTCTGTATAAAACCTGTTAATTCATTGATCATAACGATCTTGCTACAAAGATGACATTGTAGAAAGAAACAAATTTAAGATAACATATATAATACAGTTTGTTAGATCTTATACAGAATAGGATAGATTACTCTGCAGAAGAATACGAAAGTGATTCTGTACAAGTTTCTTTATATGATTTATTAATGATACGAATAATGAATTATAATTATATATATAATATAGATATTATATTATATATATATTGTAATGTACGTAATGATTGATTAACTTTATGACTAACCTTTATTTCATATCAAACAATAAACATGTGTATACTAATAGCATTGTGCGTTCAATGCAAGGCACATTTCTTATTAAATGATAATGATATAATAACTGTAAAAAAAATAGAGTAAAATTGTTTTCATTAGGTGATCTACATTAATATTGTTTGCTACAAAAGATTCATCAAGTACATTATTTTTTTTTTTCATCTGCAGCTGATTCGATACTTGGTTTGTTATTTTTATAAATTGTATAGTTCAATGCTGTAGCAAAAGTAGTCCATGCTAAATATGGAATACTCAAATAACCAGCAAGTGGATTCACACGATAGAAAGATACACCCATTGCTACAGTGCTTCCCCACAATAAAACAATTTCATATAAAGCCTAAAAAGTCGTGAAAAAAGATAATTAGAAAGGTAATTAAAACTTATAATATGTTTATTTCTATCAAAATACCCATTTTATCTCGTGTAATCCAAAGAATAATGGTGTCCAAGACCAATTTAATATTAAATTTGTTCCATAAATAGAAAGAGGTACTATTGCTTCTCTAAAACCACCACCATCTTTCCATACTAAATATGAAGAATATCCCATTGTGCAATAAAGAGTTGTCCATGCTGGAGCAAATGCCCAATTTGGTGGAGTCCAAGATGGTCTTTTCAAAGACTGTTAAGTATTATCCAAAAGATTTATTATTTGATTAAAATTAATTTTATTTGAAAAAAATTTTAATATAATCTATTAATCACATATATATGCAATTTATTAAAATTGAGTGAATTTTTTTTTAATATAAAAATAATGCAGTCATTTTATTAATATTTTTTAAGTTACTAGATATATATAAGATTTTTTTTTAAAAATATGTTATAATAAAATAAAATGCAAACATATATGATTTAAAAATAAATTTTTAGTAATTTCATAGTAATTAAACATTTAATGTCGCTTTTTATATACATTTTCTTATAAATTAAACCTATCACTTAAAATTTCTAGATTTTTATATTATTACTGGATTTGAATGGTTCTAACGATTAATCGATTTAATTACCTCATACCAGGGTTTAATATTTTTTCTAGTGAAGTAACTTCCGGCCCATCCTCCTATATTAGGGTGAATAACAGCTGCCACAACTGGCCAAGACACTTTACATACAGGCATTTTACTGAGAAAAAAATACTGTTCAACTATTTCTAAGTATCTTAATGTCGATTGCAAAAAGTAGACATGAAAATCTTTGACTCTTTAGACTACTATCTTTGTGACTGACGTTTTTCCAATAATGTAACTACGAAGAAACGCTATCGGCACATTTACACATTTTTAGTATTCGCTATCATGTACATTGGTAACAATGAGTATGAGTGAAACTGCATTGTCACGAACAGTTACGCAATGTAATGCAATTAATGTTTTCTCATGCACAAGATTGAAAATAAAAAAGAAAATAAAAATAATGTACTAATAATAGAAAAAATAATTCCATTACAAATCGAATGTTCAATATCTTTTGGCAGAATAGATTGCTGTTTCTGTTTTTTTTCGTAGAAAATTTAATGTTAATAAACGAGGATTTCAATTAAATTATTCAATAACATAATTCTTTATGTCGAACGATATTAGATATAAGATTATTTTATACTATTAATTTTCTACGTTGATAAAAATATAAACACGAATATATATGCAAGTGTGCGTATACATATATTATTGGAAATTTGTTTTTATTTAATATTAGGCGTGTTACATATTTCTATTTACATGTATAATTTAATAAATATATTAAAAACAAAACAAATAAATTGTTACATAAATATGCGATGTGTCATGCATAATAATTATAAATGACTATTATTTGCAATATGAGTAGCTAATGAATACACAGGCGTGTGCGTGAACATATATTATTTTGATTAAATTATAATAGTACATGTAATGACACGCACACATAGGCGCACAACGTACACGTATGTACTTACGTACCTTTATGTGAATATAATTTTATAGATAAAATCATTTTCCTTTTTCTCTTAGTAGAAGATATACTTGTGTTTTGGAGTAATAAAAATTTTTTTATGTACCACTTTCAAATTGTAAACTTAAATTTCAACAATACTTTTAGTAAATATAAAATATAACATTCTTAAGAACCATTTAATAAATTTCAATCTAATTTAATAACGTGAATAAAAATTAGATAATTTTTTTACATGAAATTGGCATATCAAGAGAGTGCACAAATATATTTTAATTTTATTTAAAAAAAATTAATAAGCATGTCTACTTTCAAAGAATTCATTTCTATATTGCAAGTTAATATATTTTATAGATAATGAAAGTGATAGAAAGATGACAATACATGGACGAAAGAATTTTAAAGTACTTTGTTTATTTCTGGTTTGAATTCTTTAATTAGACTTATTTTTTATTTTATTTGCATTTTTCCATTGTTTTTCCTTCCCAACATTTGCATTTTTCTAATGACATTAGTGAATATTTATTTCACATTTAATCTTTTTATCATATTTGCTCTCATCAATTTTATTTTATTCGCATTTCTGAGCTTTCACGTCCTTTTCTCCATTTACTTCCTTTTTACGTTCAAGTTTAGAGGAAAACACTCCAGCAAAGTGGTATTTTACGCGTTCTCTTAATTTTTGACGAATTACCATAATAGTTGTTATTGTATTGCCTAGGAATAATACCAAAAACATGCCACTAAGAACTGGGACATGCCATGTAGCTTCTGGATAGGATATTAATGTGAATAAGACATATGCATTGTATAACTGAAATATATATCCAACGAAAAGGAATGGCAATAGAAACGATAATCCACGCCACATCCAAGAGTGGAAACCTTCGATTGTAATATCCATATTATGTCTTTCACCTAATGCTTTCAATCGATATAAAACACCTCGCTGATAGAAAAATTGCAACGACTGTACTACACCTGTAAAAGGAACATATTTTACTTGGATGCCAACAAAAAAAAAATTATTACAAAATTCCAGATAAGTAACATACTGATATAAACGTTGAACCACATAAATTGTTGTCTAAATGCATACCATGGCCCTGTATTAGGCCAAACTAATAAGACACCAGATACTACAGTTGAAAGAAAATGATGAAATCTCCACCAACCTTTTATTCTTGAACCATTTACTTTTAATATACTTTCTCTTATTGTCAGTGTACAATAATACCAGACTAAAAGGAACATAAAACTAAGTTCCAATGTTCTGTAACAAATATTACCCAATGATGTTCATATGTGACTATTAAATTTTTTATTTTATTACAGAATAAACAATATATATTACCTGATATTAGTTACCAGATTTAACACAGATAAAATAAAACCAATTACAGAAAGGACCAATTTAAATTTTTCATATTCGTCTTTATATTTAAACCTGAAAAATAAATGAAATGTTGTGTGTATATTCTACAATATACGTATCTTGAATATGTCATTATTACTATCATTCTTACTTATCATTTTTGTTTAATATAGAAACATTAACATTGCCTAAAATAATTTGAAGATATGTGCCATTTGGTTTTGGTAAGATTTGTTCCATTTCATGTAACTGTTGCTCTCTTTTAGCCATCTCTTTGTTTAAACTTTTTTGTGCTTCGCTTGCATGTAATCTGCAGTTGTGAGAAAACGCATTTAATTGTTTAATAAAAAAAAATAATTAATGAGTATGAAAACATTATAACTAATTACTTACTGTTTGAGTGATTTTGATATTACACTCATCCGGTATTTCTGATGAGAAATTCCTTTTAAACATTTTGCTTGAAGTTCTCCTACTTCCTCTAATTTTGCAAGATATTCTTTGTTCAATGCCTATTAACAAAATTAAAATGTTACCATTCTAAATAAAACACAGCGTAATACTTAAAATACATTCACACAATATGGAAAAATAATGTTGTAATGAATGTATTGATTAAACAACGAACAATAACGAAAAGAACAAAGAAATATCCCGTGATAATATTTATGACACATTTATGAAAAAAGTATTTATATTTCACGAAACGTTACGTGGAAATATTTTTATACACTGGTTTTTTTTTTTTTGCGAGTATTGGATAAATAAAAAATACACTTAACCTCACAGAAAATGGTCCAACGTGCAAATCACTGACAACCTCAGTACCCAGGATTAACAAAAAATTATCTTACTTCTAGTTCCTTGTAATCTTGTACTAGGTCGTTCCAGTCTTTTAAACAGGACTCGACATCGGTATCCATCGCAGCAAAAAAAAAAGGGACGATGACCAACGACTCACTAAAATTCAGATACACAACGATTCTTCGTGTTCTAGTTAAGTACTTCCTCGTGCATCCAGCGATAGAGTGCTCTAAAAGTCGCTTCTTCATCGTCCTGATCTTTAAACTTTCAACATACGATAAGAATACAGTTCGAACATTGTGTAAAAAGAATTAATTTGAATCAATTAGCAAGATTTAATTCAAAATTGAAATTTGCATAAGCGGGTATTTCTAATTTAAACTGTATTAATTTAATACGTATCTTTCTCGAAACATTTTAAGTAAGATTTTTTCTAACATAGATTTTTATAAATCCAATAAACGATTTCGGACAACAATTTTGAATAATATTCATTGGTTCCTATAAATAGACAGTTTTTTTAATGTTACATCGAATTTTTTAATTTCTATTTTTAATTAGATCTTTTTAATTGTATTTGGATAGTAAAAAAATTGATTATTTTATTTTCATAAAATAATGAATTAAATATTGTAGTTGCTAAATTTGATGAAATATATCTGAATTATTTCTCAATAAATTTAGATGTTCCACTAATATGTCCATCTTATATAATTTAAGTGATAATAATATCATATACATTACTTATATTTAGTATTTACTTAATTGAAATATAATTTAAATAAATGACAATAAAATTAATTTATTGCCAGCATGAATAATTAAGAAATCATATAGTGAACAACTAAAATAAAAATTAAGAAACAAAAATATAATTTTATCTAATTTTAAACTTTAAAAATATAATGATTTTATATTTTGGGATATATTCTGTATATTAAGTTATAAACATATAATATAGCTAAAGGACAAAGATTATTAAAATTAATATTGATTTCTTAATATTTAATTCTAATTGACCTCATACACATATCTGTTCAACTTATATCATAGTGGTTATATCATAGTAAGTTAGGAATTTAAATTCGAAGTTTCTGGATTATGAAACTACTCTGCTAAATTGCTATTCTGATAAATTATCAATCACTATTTGCAACAATACAATATAAACGATACAATATAGCCAGTTAATTTAAGCTGTCTCCTATTGTATTATTAAACATTAAGTGAATTTTTTCATGATCAGACAATTTCACCGATCTACAAAGACAAAGTGCTTTGCATTCTTTGGTAAACAGGATCCTTTATATTCAACCATCGCACTTTATTTCGTCTGTTCAGCATTGATTTTCTGACGGAATGCGTGAAGATCATTACCTTCGTGGACTTACTATTTCATTTATTATGGAATACACAAGCATTTCTTTAGAGATGTTAATTATTTTTAGAAATCGGCGCTGACAACAGAAGTATTATAAAACAATTTTTAATAATAATAAAAATTTTCTTGTTTGGATAGATGATTGCAATTAATATATCTTTATAATATTCGTATGTTAGTAGTATTTTTTCATGTTTCGTTACTTATTGTAATTAGTGAACCTTTATATTCAAGATAATATCTTTCATAAAAAAAAAAAAAATAACAAATAAAAATAAGATGAGTTTTATCAGTGATTATCTTTTACTATGGAACTTTGCCTCGGTATATACAAAACTTAGATATTCCGTTTCGTTTCGTAGTATACAACGGAAAAATACAAAAGTAGATGGAAATCAGATGCATTGAACAGAGCGATAGCAGAATTTGTAAATGCTATCTCTCATTCTGTTCAAAATTTATTCAGTTTTATAGAAATATCTAAAAATAGAATATCTTTCCTCTTTATCTATNAGAGAGAGAGAGAGAGAGAGAGAGAGAAATTATGAAGCTGAAAGTTGCGCAAAATGTTTTGAAAACCGGCAAATCTGCGAAAGTATCTGACGGCGTTAGCGCTGCGAAACACTGCGTATCCGGTTGCGGTTATACTGGCGCGACGCAAACACCAAGGATCGATGATCTCTCCGATATCTCGAAATCCATAGATGGCGCGAATCGATCGAACGAGTCAATCGTCGAGAAATCGCGCGACAGAAATTTTGCTACAGTTGCGGTCACCGCTACTGAAACTATTGTGCAAGAAGCACCAGAGCCACGCGGTATTCCCGTTTTCGGCACGCTTCTGTCGTTCATTCTTTCCGGTGGTCCAAAGAGACAACACGAATATGTTGACAGACGGCACAAGGAATTGGGCTCAATTTACAGGGAACGCCTGGGACCAGTTACAGCAGTCTTTGTTAACTCAACCCATGAATTTCGAAGAGTATTTAGATTGGAAGGGTCCGCGCCGAAACACTTCTTACCGGAAGCTTGGATGCTCTACAACGAGACGCGGAAATGTCGCCGTGGTTTGCTGTTCATGTACAGTAATTTTAAGCTCCTCTTTCCTAAAAAAAAAAAAAAAAAAAAAAAAAAAAGATGTAAAAAAATGAGGAGAAATATGTAAAACAACATACCGCAAATGAAACAAGTGCAGTGCCAACGATAACACACTAACAACGTACGCATGCAGAACTGTAGATGCACACTNTATAAATGGAATTTTAAAGCGAAATTTCTGCTTTAACAGGGACGGCGAGGAATGGATATACTTTCGTAAGATTTTAAATAAAGTGATGCTAGTACCAGATCCAACAAATTTAATGTTTCAACCGTGTCAAGATGCGGCTGTTGAGCTTAGGGAAAAATGGCAAAAACAGATCAAGACCGATGCTGTTATAACGAATTTACAGGTTCAACTTTATCAATGGTCCATCGAGGGTAAAAATAAATTTCATTAAAGTTTAATTGGGATTTTTTTTTTTTTTTTTAATTGAAAATTAAAGAGATAGAGATATCTATAGAAACTTGTTTCTTTTCTTTTTTTCTTTCTGCAGCTATGATGGCCACGTTAATGGGATCATGTTGGCATTGTTATAAGCAACAGCTATCTCGTGACTTCGAAGTATTGGCGGAGGTCTTGCACAAAATATTTGAATATTCAGCTAAATTATCTGTGATACCAGCTAAGCTAGCTATGACTTTACGCTTTCCTGTTTGGAAGAAATTCGTCGCGTCTGCTGATACAGCGTTCGAAATTGTTCGAACACTAGTACCAGAAATGACTAAATTAGGCGGCGACGGTTTGTTGAAAAAAATGATGGACGAAGGTATCCGAGCTGAAGACGCAATCTGCATTGTTACCGACTTTATTTTGGCAGCTGGTGATACGGTTAGATCGAATATAGTTAAGAAAATAAAAATTTACATTTAAAGTTTGAACAAAAAAAATCTCTTTTTTTTTACTTGAATTTAAAAGTTAATAAGCAACGGAATAAGTAGCAATGAAGTTAAAGAAAAAAATACTAAATCGTATCGAAAATTAAATCGTATTTTAAGAATTAAATATTTGTATGATTTGATTCTGTTAATGTACATGTTATTGTATTTGTTAATACTCGAAAATTAATTCTGTATTTTGTATTCAGACAGCGACCACTTTGCAATGGACATTGCTACTGTTGTGTAATTACCCTGAAAAACAAGAGGAATTATTTGAACAATTGAAGGATCTTCCGCAGAGGAATTTATTACGCGTGCCATTGTTAAAAGGCGTAATTAAAGAATCTCTTCGACTCTATCCTATAGCTCCATTTATATCTAGATATTTACCAAAAGACAGTATGATTGGTAATTACTTTGTACCAAAGGGGGTAAGTAAATCTATATTACATGTGTTATTTACAATAAATAATAAGAAGGATATTAAAAGGCAAATACGGTGTTGTAGGAACTGCTCGTATTGTCACTTTATTCAAGTGGTCGCGACGCAGCGAATTTTTCGCAACCAAATGAATTCCTTCCGGAAAGATGGATTAGAACAGAAAAAGGTACTTACCAAGGTGTAATGCATCCACATGGGAGTTTACCATTTGCTCTAGGTGCTAGAAGCTGCATTGGTCGAAAACTGGCAGAAATACAAATATCGCTTGCATTAGCAGAGGTACGAAAATAATGAAATTAAATAAAACATTTACTGAATTTATTTGATTTTATCTTTAAAAATTGCAGCTAGTTAAATCGTTCAAGATAGAATGTATAAATAAGGAACAAGTGAAATTAATTTTACATTTGATATCTGTACCTTCGAAGTCGATAAAATTAAAGCTGACAGAAAGGATATGACGAAATAATGTGTAATATAACGAAATGAAATATCGTCCAAGGAGAGTATTTCCTTCTATTTCTTGTTTTTTTATTTACTTGTTTCTTCGAAGCAATGTTTTACCCGTATACATTTATATTGAATAAACTGACGTTCAAATATTTTCGTCGTTATACATACATACATACATACATACGTACATACATGCATACACACATACATACATGCATACACACATACATACATTCATACATACATACATACACGTGTGTGTAAGTTAAGTAATGAGTTAATTATTTACAATTATCAACATTTAAATACATATACATATATGTATATTAATTAAATATATACATATTTATTTTATTACATATATTTAATTAATATACAATATATAATTAAATGACATTTATAAATTGTATATTTATTAATGTACATCAATTCCACGTTTTAAAATATATTCACAATAAGTATGATCAAAGTATAGAATGACTCAGATAGTTTATTATATAAAAATTTCGTTAAGTGCTTCCTTAGAGAATGTTTATTAAATGATTAAAGCAGTCACTTACCTCATTATTAAATATCACAATTGTATAAAATTAACTCGTCATTAACGTTGGCACAAGACATTGTTAATGATTTTCCTTACTTCGTCTAGGAATTCATGAAAACTTCCAGTGGTAGAAAAGTCCTGAAATGCCTGGACTCTTTCGGATTTTGTCATTTGAGCTGTTAGAAACCTTTTCACACAACAAGATTTCAGTTCGTGACATGAATTCACTCTTGCCCAGTTCCATGCCCTACTGAAGTTTTTATAATTCAACTTGGAAATAGAACTTTCTGTAAGAATATCCGATATATCGGCCATGAGGAATTTGTCAGCTAGTAGCACCGCGTCCAATAAAGATTCGATAGTTCTATTTTCGAAAGTTGCTCCATTTGCAGCTAGTAACAACGTGTTAAGACCTTCCTTCGACGTATTGCGCAATTTGACACGTTTCTTGCCCGACTCTGAAAAGTTCCCTTCAAGCATTGCAGAGAATGCGTCTGATTTTTGACACAATGTTTGCCTACAAGCGTCGACGGTCGTACCATCGTCCAGTTCGAATGTAACCGTTGCAGGTTTCGGATGATTATCATATACTCTTGGAAAATCAGCCGAAGCGGTTTCTGTGATTTGACATTTTTCTATAATCTCAGGTTGAATTTCTAACGTGCTTGCTAGACGACAAATTGACCAAATAGCGTTTTCATAAAGGAGATGTTGTTGATCAGATAGAATGTGAAATATTAATTGAAGACCACCGTGATTATTCAATAATGATTTTAGAATATCTCGCGATTTAATTAGAAATGGTATCGAGATTGCGATAACCAGTTTATGAGCTTCCTCTCCGCGAAGCAATGTAGATGTAAGTTCGCCTATCGCTCCGCCTGTTTCTGCTAGGGCGCATAATTGTCTTGTATAATGTTCAGACCCACATAACGTTTGAGCTTCAAAAACGAAGCCTTGTTTTAATAATGGCATTAAATATGCTCCGTTTCTGTATAAAAATTTTTTTACTATATAATATGTTTTATTTGCAAAATGAATGTTTTGCTTACCTTATAATTCTATTTAAAATTCTAGATGCTCTTAGATTTTTTGTGTGTCTAATGTAAACTAATAACGGTCCAATAGTCGTGGGATCGACCAATCGATCAATTGGATCATTTGAATGACTTAATCGGCTTAATAATACTAACGTCCATATATTTCCATACTCCCAGGTGTATGTACATCCCGATGATTTGTTCTCCTTTTCTATATTCTGCGGTTCTTCTACTTCTACAGTTACTGATTTCCAACTCTTCAATGATTCTACTTCTTCTTGGGGTTCTACAAAAATGAGGCAGAAGTTATTATTCTCGAATGTTTTTAAAATGATTTAAATTGCAAAATATATAAATTAATTTACCATCTTCGTTATCCATCATTTCTGTATCACTACAAACTGGACTGTAATTATCTTCGGTATTTTCGTCATTTTCAATAGAATCATAAAAGGGTAACGGTGGTGTACTAGGAGGTGAAGAGGAAACACTAGTAGCACTTCCTGGACTCCAATCATCTCGATAGTAGTCTGAACTAAATCTGCGGATAAAAGAGTAGTAACATTACATTTTTCATAAAGAATATTACTAAAGAATTAAATTAAATTTCGTGAACGTACCGTCCTAAATTTGTCTTATTGTATTTCAATTCTATCTGTTTGCTAGGAGGAGAATCATTTTCTCGTTTTCTTGAAACATTCGTTTTCTCGTTAGATATAGCTTCAATTGCCATTTTTTTCAACCTAGTAACTAAAACGTCAAGCAAACCATTCTTTACCATTATGGTAATGCTTGGTTCGTCATAGACAAATTGTGCTAAAGCATGTAATAACATGGGATGATATTTTTCATTCTCAATATCTTTTAATAATGATAACATTAATTCTAAACCTGATCCCATTCTAATCCTTGCACGATTTACAGCTTCTCTACAAAATAGGCATAAACTGACTAATGTCTCCTTAGACAATTCTGAGCGATCTTTGATAAGAACCATAAAACTTTCAATAGCACCGAAATTTCCCAAAATTGGACGACATTCCGCAATTTGGCAAAGATTATATAAACATCTAATCGCCACTTTATTATGCATGTCACAACATTGTACAATACTCTTATAACCCTGTATATCTTTTTCTCCTCTTAATTGTTCTCCAACTCGAGGATCCAACGTGGACAAGAAAGCACACATGGCTTTTAAACAGCTCTCTATTAGTTCCATGTATTTTTTGTCCGTCTCTGACTTTTCTTTTGCTAATACTAATAAACTTGTAATTCTAAATATTACTCCAGATTCTAAGATTTCTTCTCTACTACCTTCATATATACTCCAAATATTCCTATAAAAGAAAAATGAAACTTAATAAGAAATACTGATATTATCTTCATGAAAATTAATTTTCTAATACCTTATTGCCCTGACACCCATTAAGTAAGTTTGCATGTATGTATCTAGTTGTAAAAGATCAACCAAAGCTTGAATTGCACCAACTTCACATAATGATTTTGCATGATAATCACTTTCAGATAAATTCCCAATTAGTCTACAAGCACGGCAGTGTATATTATTATCTAGTTTGATATGCTTTATTATAGAAACTACGCGACTCGCTATTTTAGATCCTTTGACCTAGAAAATAATTTGTACTGTATTATTATGAATGAGCAAGTTGTGCAGCAACAATCAATCTATTCATCTATACATATGACAGACTATATATATAACAGATAAAATTTATCAAATGATTTTGAAAACGATTATGAAAATAAATATATTTCTACCTTTTCTCTTGCATCTGAAGTCATGCAAATATTTGCTAAAATACTTAAAGTCACGTTCACTATTTTTGTATTATGATAATGCAGTAAATTTACTAAAATGCCTAATCCTCCATCTTTGGCAAATTGCTTGTAACACTTTGAATCATTTTTAAGCCGTATCAAACACGACAAAATCCCGCTTTTTGATTCTAATTTTATATATTTTAATAATTCTTGCAATACCGGGCCATCTTGTCTCTCGTCCATATTTGGTATTTTTATAAATAAGTGGAAAAATTAATGAAAATTCGTTAATTTCCTAAAAGAAACATAACCTCTAAATTGTATTACTACCGAGGCTGACAGCTACACCCGTATAGCAACTTACAAAAATAAGTGAAAAAAAATTTAGTTTATTAATAATTTCTTATTATTGAAATCTGTTCAGAAGACGATTTTGCAACGTACATTATGACAATTTGACGTTTAAATTTACAGTTTTATAAGTACAATTAAATAATTATTTTGCAGAATTATATTTTTAAATGTCCCGCTGTTTAATTTTAATTTAAAATACGCACACTGTGGCACTACAATACTTTCAATATACATTCAGTTCAATATAGTAATTAATAGATATGCATTAATAAATATATAAAAGATTGAGGAATATAATAATTGAAACAATTGTAGAATATATTAATGATTTGAAAGAGAAATAGAATAATAATAATGTCTAGTAATTTCCATTAATAATAATTACATAAATTTAATATTTATTTAGTATTTATTATAACTTATTATTTAACAGTCTGAGGTGATCCTTTTTCAATAATGCCAGAAATAGACTTTTAGAAANCGAAAGAGAAATAGAATAATAATGATAATGTCTAGTAATTTCCATTAATAATAATTACATAAATTTAATATTTATTTAGTATTTATTATAACTTATTATTTAACAGTCTGAGGTGATCCTTTTTCAATAATGCCAGAAATAGACTTTTAGAAAACATACATTATAATGTAAATACAATAGATTGCAATAAAAAGATCGATGCGATTAGCCAGAAAGTTACTTTTGCCAACCTTGATAATTTGAAATAATTTGATAACGACTTTGTTAATACACATTAACATCAAAACGATAGAATTACTTTAAAGCAGAATTATTTCTGTATCTTTCGTTTTATATATCAGATCGTGAATGTTTATGTGAATTCACATTTTTACGGACATAATGTGAATAAATGAGATCTAGATAGATACTTATATTCAATACTTCGAACCGTACAACTTTAGAGTAATTTACGCTGAATGCCATTTCGATTCATTTTTTGCATTTGCTATATGTTGCTTATATATACGTTTAAGTTTCTTGCAACAGAAACAATTCCATAATCGACGGGAAAATTATTGTCACGCGTCGAAATTAAAATTCATCGCCGATCTAACGTTGGAAATAAGTAAGCAAGGCTAATTCATGTGCAGAAGCTCGTCTCGTGGAGAAGCATAGTTTCTTTTTTTCTTTTTTTTTTTTTTTTTTTTTTTTTTTTTTTTTTNCTTTTGTCAACGAAAGGAAAAGCGTGCAATTTCAGCCGAATATTCGCAACGAGCAAGAAGCGAAATTTCTATTTTCGCCGTGAAGCAATCACACCGTGAAAAAAAAAAATATCCATCGTCGGTGAAACGCACCTGCTGCGTCCGTGGAAGGGCAGTGTCCGCGAATGAAGTATATAGTGAAGGCGTGAAAATCATAGGAGAGGGCATGGGGATCGGAGCGTGAGCTACGCAGGAGATGTCGACAAGATGACAGCGATTGCATGACCCTCGTCTCGTTGTTCCATCGGAGTTAACGTTGTGGCGTGTGGCCAGGTGGTGAAATCGTTTCGCGAACGAAACGAACGACTTATGCCTCGTTACGGCAGCACGTCCGTTTCAATAGATTCTCTGCGTCGGAACGAGATCGTAATCAGGCGAATTCGGGTAAGTGCCGCGATCGCCGCCGCGCCCGTGAAATGTACACAGCGGCCTGAATCGTGCCCGCGAGATCATCGCCATCCCCGAGCAGTCCACCCTATAAACGGCCTGGAGTGAAGTAATGAGCGTTTTCGGGGATTTCCAGCGTGTCTGGGTACAAAGATTCCCGGACAGCGCCTTGCCGGCAGCTTGGGAAGAGGACGTCAGGGCCAACCTAGTCAAGCATAAACAGAAGGTAAGAATCCAATCGGAAATCCTGTGTTATTTATCGTCCAGCTATCAAGACAGAGTTTTCTTCAGTAATTAAAATACGTTTCCATGAATTTGTTACGTTAACTCCCTTTTCCTTTGTAGATTTATTTGTTTGAATAAAAGTTAGAGATGCTATACATGGACGACACTATGAAATCACTGTTGTGTTTTAAATACAATTAGTTGTACAAGGTTTTAATTTCTTCTGGAAGCTATAACACGCTTATTTATAATTTGATGCAGTTCTTTAAAAGTAATGAAAGTACATTGATAAAGTTGCATTATATAATTGTAATATTTTTAATATACTTTACTACTCCTGTGTTATTATCGTCCAGCTATAAAGACAGAGTTTTCTTCAGTAATTAAAGTACGTTTCCATGAATTTGTTACGTTAACACCCTTTTCCTTTGTAGATTTATTTGTTTGAATAAAAATTAGAGATGCTATACATGGACAACACTACGAAATCACTGTTGTGTTTTAAATACAATTAGTTGTACAAGGTTTTAATTTCTTTTGGAAGCTATAACACGCTTATTTATAATTTGATGCAGTTCTTTAAAAGTAATGAAAGTACATTGATAAAGTTGTTAAATACAATTAGTTGTACAAGGTTTTAATTTCTTTTGGAAGCTATAACACGCTTATTTATAATTTGATGCAGTTCTTTAAAAGTAATGAAAGTACATTGATAAAGTTGCATTATATAATTGTAATACTTTTAATATACTTTTATCTTATATTATTTCTTATAAGTAATTAATAAAGAGTTATTGCAATTGAAGATGTTTAATTGTAATCTTCTTTTAAAAAGACTGTTTAATAAATTATTAACTTATTATGTAAAATTTCCTTCTTGCTGAGCCATTGGGAACTTCATCCTATGAGTCATCATATTAATTGCTTAACTGAGAAAAGTTATATTTTCAAAGTGATCTAGTGAAACTTATGTCTATTGTATTGATTTCATATTAATTTAAAATTTATTTATTTTATATATAAATTTTTTAAAAATATATACTTATATAACTGTGAAAAAAATTAAATCATTAAATATATTTAGTTGTCCAACATACTGAGAAAATATACTAAATATCTTCATCTGTGTGCGTATATTCTCACTGATTCATCATTTACTGCTATCTCAGTTCTGTTATCATTTGCTAAAAAGATGAGTTCATTATATATTATTTACATTTCACAATATAGTTATATAAAAAATAATCTTAAAAAATTGCTGTTTTTACAGGTGACTGCTTTGAGAGAAGAACTTGAAAAAGAGGAATTTTATGTAGAATATTTAGAAAGATTATTGGCTGATGTTGAACGTCATAAACAGTTGGCAAATATTAATATTACAACCACACCTGACAAACAACAATCTACAGAATCTCAAAATCAACATAGTTGCCAAGTAACAGAGAATAATTTAACAGATTCTACAAGCTCCTCTAATGTTCATGTGGAATCATCAGCTCCACCTCTGCCTGCTCGTGAAGATATAAGTAAATTTCAGGACAAATGTGTTTCTGAACTGAGTTCTACTCTTAATACAAGTAAAAGGCCCAAAAGTGAGATACCAAAAAGTCCTGATAAAGTGCCTGAACTTAGAAGAAACAGTGACCCAGATGTGCCAAGTAATTACGTCACTGTAATTGAAGTGACAGGAAGTTCAAAGAAAGATAAAAATGAAGAATCTCTCAAAGAGGAAGATGAAAAAGGTGTTATATTTATTTCATATCATTTTTTTATAATTGTATTTGGTTTATTCATATTTACAATTAATAAACAGATTTAGAAAATGCAGTTAATGAAGATGGAGAAGATGGTGATGCAGAGATATCTGAAGAGGAACCTTACTATGATTCTGTAGCTTTAGACCAAACAGGAGAATATGTATATATTGATGCACGTGTTCCACCTGTCGGAAATAATAATGGCAGTAAAGCACCACCAAGGAGACCACCGTCGTTACCCGACTCTCCAGGGAATCAGAGCAATTATGTCAACATTGATTATTTTATACAGTAAATTATTTCTATTTAAATATTATTGATTTTTAAATCATTTTACATATGTAATATATTTGTTTATTTATAGACATCGAGCAGCAATGGATAGCGAAGATGAAGAGGGTGCAAGTCCTGCACCACCAATTTTATTACGCGCTCTTAGCACCGATAACGAAACTGGCAGTAGCGATGCGGAACCTTTAAGTCTAAGTGAAGGTAGTTTAGAATCACCAACACCAACTACACCTCGTCGGCAAGAGAAAAGTAAAGATCGTGAGGACGATAGAACGTCTATGATTAAATGTATTGTAAACTCGGTGGTAGAGAGTGAAACTATTTATGTTGAGTGTCTAAATGTAATGTTACAGGTATGTAATATGTCTTACATCGTTTCCCATGATATGCATAAATAATATGACTTTGGTTAAAAAGATATATTTTGTTTATAGTACATGAAAGCCATCAGGGCGACATTAACAACATCTCAACCTGTTATTTCTGAAGATGAATTTGGTACGATGTTTTATAAGATTCCAGAATTACACGCACTACATCAGACATTTTTAGACGGTCTCAGAAAGAAACTAGACAAATGGGATAGTAAAACTACTATAGGTGAACAATTTAAAGTAAGAATGATATATATTAAGAAATGTAATATTACTTATGTTATTTTAATGTTGAGAAATTTATTTTATTAATGTTCTATTATGGATTGGAAATTAAGATAATGGCTAGCAATATAGGATTATACGGAGCTTTTTTACATAATTATGCTCGCGCTACTGATACCGTGCGAAGGTGTTCTGCACATTCGACTCAATTCGGTGAAATTACAAGGGATATAAGACTTAGAGGATTTCCAAAAGGACCCGGTTTATCTCTTGAAGATCTTCTACATAAGCCGGTAGCTCGAGTACAAAAAAATGCGCTAGTATTGCATGTAAGTACTGTACAATATATGTTTTTATTAGTCAAATTTATATAGATATAGAAATATATCATTGATAAAGCGCTGATTGGTTAAGTTGATAAAATGATGTGGAAATATACTTCGTAAGTTTTATCTTATCTCAGTCCGCATTGTCGTGTTCAATTGATTGTAGGATCTTCTTAAACACACGCCAGTGAATCATGCAGATCATGCACCACTTTCAGAAGCTCTTGCTATGACAAGAAATTTTCTAGACGAATTTAATATTATCCAAACAAAGTCAATGTTTCCGGTAAATAAACTATACTTATAATTAAAACTATTATCAATTTAGTGGTATTTAAAATTATATTATTTTTAGAGTCATGATAGAGCACAACGGAGATTAGTGAAAAACTCATTTGTGGTAGAGTTATCTGATGGTCATAGAAAGTTGAGACATCTTTTTCTTTTTAATGACGTAATTGCCTGTGCAAAGTATAAAGCTTCTGGTAGAGACAAATTTACATTTGAATTAAAGTGGTATGTACCAGTGGCAGAGGCAGTAGTGACAGAAGATGGCGTTGAACCTCGTGAAACTAGTCCAGCTAATGTTGTAGCTTTGAGGTATGTATCAAAACCTATTATTTATTCTTAATAATAATTTATAGATCTATATAAAAGTATACATATTCAGGTCACAAGCGTGTACAGTACGTGATCAGATACTTTGGGAAGAACGAAATGATGAGAAACGAATTAGACTCGGTGGTAGAGGTTCAGAAAAAAATAGGAAGAAACTTGCTGAGCTTGAAGCTCAGTTGGTATTAGCATCTCCAAATTTAGTATTACGCGTTGCGCATAAAAGTCAACATCGAGTACAAAACTCGTACACATTTTTTCTATCCAGTGAATTTGAACGTTCTCAATGGGTTGAAGCAGTGGAGGCATTGCAACAGGTAATGCGTTCCCATATGTACCTAGATAAGTCAAAGGTGCGTAATTCACAGATTTCGAATAAATAACATAAAAATATTTAATAATGAATTTTATTTAAATCCAACACGAGGATGCAAGTAACGATATTGAAAAGAATGATTAAATTTATTTGACGAAAGAAAATAAATGATAAATATAATTTTTCAGGGTGGACAACCTCCAGGGCCATTACCTTTATCAATGTACGAATTACAGGCTTGGGTTACAGCTTGTCGTACTTATCTTCAAACAGATATGGGAAGTTATTTACTGAGATCAGGACGCGATGAAAGTTTATTACTAGGCGACCTTCATTTAACTTTGCTTGGTTTGACACCGCCTGGTTTAGATAGAGTAGGAGATCTTTACATTATTGTAGAAGTTGATAGTTATGGACATTATTTTAAACGAGCAAGAAGTCGAGTTGCGAGAGGTCAAGCTCCAACTTGGGGTAAAGTTTTATTTTTACAAAAACATCACAGTTAAATAAATAAATTTCTTATAATTAATCATTTAATTTTAACTTATTTAAGGCGAGACATTCGTTGTGGAACTGGAAGGAAGTCAAAATGTTAGAATTTTGTTGTACGAAGAGTGTGGAACGCGTTCTGTATTACGTGGCAAATGCATACAAAGATTAAGTAGATCTTGGCTTCAGTCGGATCAAGTAGAGAGGTCATTAAATTTAGGTCCAGCTACGTTAGACGTGGCTCTTCGTTTTGTTCCAAGTGAAGTGACATTAAGACGGGTACCATCTGCTAAACCTCAAGGTTTATTTGGAGCTAAAATTCAACAAGTGTGCAAGTATGTTTTGTAACTTTTGAATTCTTATTTGAATCTTTTTATTGTAAATGTTTATTTAAATTTTTTTCATAAATATTTATATCTATATATTTCTTACAGACGTGAAAAACGCGATGTTCCTTTTATTGTAACTGCATGTGTTAGGGAAGTGGAAAGGAGAGGGGTCGGAGAGGTGGGATTGTATCGCGTTTCTGGCTCAGCTTCCGATCTAACAAAATTACGTAAATCATTTGAAAGCAATTCGTATGAAGCAGAACAACTGCTTAAAGAGGTAGTTAATGCATTACACGCGCGCGCGCGCGCGCGTGCGCACACACACAAAAAGAAGTCCTTTTTTCCTCATTATTTAAAACTTATATCTTTATTATTTATACATTGATATAAATTTATTTTTATATTTCTAGGTTGACGTTCACTCTGTAACAGGTGTGCTGAAGTTATATCTCCGTGAAATGCCAGAAGCTCTCTTTACGGATGCTCTCTACCCAGCGTTTTTAGAAGCTTTTCAAACTGGCGAGCTATCAAAAGGTGCTGCTCTTAGAAGAGTATACGAAAGTCTGCCAACTGTGAACAAAGCGGTCATCGACTTTCTACTTACTCATTTAATACGAGTTAATAAACACGAGGCTCAAAATAAAATGTCTTTGCACAACCTAGCGACGGTATTCGGACCGACGCTTCTGCGCCCTGGTACGAATTCGCGATCTGATGCAAAAAGTCGGGATCCATTAGCTGCGGGAACGGTGGACGTGATGGCACAGGCCGGTATACTTTATTGTTTCTTGCAAATGCATATGCAACAGAACAATCAATCACTCTAGTCGGAGAGATCCTTGTTGATATATCGTAGCGTTAGCTGCTTTTCGCGAGTCTGATTAAAAATCAGGCTCGTAGCAACTCACGTTGTAATGTAATATTAATGATTTTTTATAATATATATTTTATTAGTTTTGTGACGTATCGTTTATACAACGCTGAATTAGACGCATAAGTAGACAGGCTTTGACAAAATCTTGATGGGTGAAATTCCTTCTGTATTGGTACGCATACATAACAATACTACAATAATGTAGTAAAGTGGACTTAAAAAAATACGTATTGTACTTTAAACTCTTTAATATATATTTTATACTTATATATGCGCGAAATCATAGCCGCGATTTCTTGTTAAATGATGATTCCACAAACTTTTCCAAAAAAGAAAGGAAGCTATGTTGAAGGAAAGATTTCTCCCATGAAAGAGAGGGTGTGAGAGAGTGAGAAAGAAAGCGAAACATAAATATGGAAGTCCGGTCGTTAACGCATCCACACTTTAGAAAATAAGTACTTTTTCTAATGGAGTGTGTTCCTAGCAGAGAATCTAAATTTTTTTACGTATATGTCCACAAGAATGTCCACATATTCAAAATAATCACGTTCCTAAACATTTCAGGAAGCACGTTCCTCAAAATGTGCAAATCAAAGCTTCTAATAGTATATGCAAAATGTACTGACTATATTCCATTTTGTCACTTAATATTTATGTTTTCTAGGAAAGCCACATTTTTTTGCCAAATCTATTCTTCATTGTAAGAATATTTTGAAAGAAATCTACATTCTCGAATTTTTGTAAAAAATATCACGGAATAACTTAAAATCAAGTTTTCAATATTTAAGCTGTGGTTAGACTCATATTTGTCTTTTATTCAATAATGATAATATTGATATTTCAAAGATCTATTCATAAAATTCAAAAAGAAAAATATATTCTTCCAACACTTTGATAAATTAGACATACATATTTTGTATATGTAACTTTAAAGTATTATATTTTATTATTATATACATATATATACATATATGATATATATATGTGTGTGTGTACATTCTTCGCCATATTGTCAGTGAGACATAGAAATCGTTTTAATCAATTTTTTTTTAGCAACCATTTTTTAAATTTTCTTTTCAAATTAAGTTTTTAAGTCTAAGTGCAGCTTAATTAAATATCAAAGAGATGAATTCTCTCTCATATCTTCAATATTTTGTAAATTTTGAACAAAATTTTTTCACTTTTTAGCTACCAAATAACTATATCATAGTATTAAGCAATGGTATTTTTCTATTATTACGTAATCAAGTTACTTATGAACATCTTCATGTTCACTAGGTTTTTAGAAATATTGCTTTTTATTAAAAAAGAAGAAGACACCTTATTCTGGAAACGTTTGCGTCAGAGGATTGAAATACAGAATAGTGCATTTGGCAGTACAAATTTAATTCTCGATAGAATTCCTTGTTGTTACATGCTAGGATGTTTGAGAACAACTTTGTAATCGAGGTAAAAGACAATGAGTGTTCGATAAAAGATGGAGTCGTGCATAAGANAATTAAATTAAAAAAAAAAAAAAAAAAAACGAAGAAACAAAAGAACAAATTACAGAAGAGAAACAAAAAATCATATTGTTATTATTCCGGAAGTAATTTTCACGCTTGAACGAACAAGGCAACTATTGTGTGCGTGATTTCAGCCTGTACGTGCGTGTATATGTATGTATGTATAACCCGCCCCTGTGTATTATATCGTAAATAATTGGATATTTTTAATTTTTATATCATATTTAGCGTTAAGGTGCGTCTCTCTTTTGTACATTCGTAAAACGTGTAAAGACGAAGTTTCAGCTATCGTGATTGATTGATTGATTATTAGTATTATTACTATTATTATTATTATTATTATTTTTATTATTATTATTATTATTATGAAGTTATTATTATAACTATGATTATTTTTATTATTCCACATTTTACAAGTACCAATTTCTCATAGAGCAAGTATTTGTTAACAGACGTTCGATTAAGCAAGCTTACTCGCAGCAAGACAATGTACTGCCAAAAAGAAATCCTTAAAATGCATAAATATACTGGAGGTTTATAAACTTTTATATTAATAATGTTCATCATTATCCTAAGCTATTCTTTTTGATAGTCTTTCAGTTTCTTTTGTTTTCACATTACATAAAGTACATTAATTTTGAGCACTTTGTATTGTAATCTATTTTTTCCCCCTTTTAAAAAAACTATATTCTTTCAAGATGATATAATTAAATGAAACGATCTTCAAAGAATATAGATTAATTGAATGTATGTAACGAAGTATATTATTTGTAAAGTATTTTATTCATAAGCGGATAATTTTAAACATTTATGGAAACTATTGTAAATCTATATGAATATGATAAATGTAGTATATTTTGTTTATGTTCCACTAATTTTCAGATTTGTGTATTATCCATAGACATAAATTTTGATTTCGTTAATGTTTTCGAAAATAGATAGTTCTATAAACAAGAAAAGAATTTTACATAGAATTTATTATTTCTTGCTTCAATAACGAATCCGGGCAATTTCGAGCTGGTGGAGGTAAAGGTAGTTTGACTGGTGTGGCAGCTATGTTGTCCCATAGTCCAGGAAGTCGAGATCCATCAGAACCATTGCATTGCATTCCTGATCAAACATATCGAATATTATATATCACGGATTATAATTGCCAATTAAATTATCAAGATTAAAACTTCAGATGTTTAATATATTAATAAATTATAGACCTAATGGTGCAGCTTGATATAAATCATATAAAGCTTGTACGCGAACTTTAGTCCACTCGATATTTTTGTAATTCGCAGAAATTCCATTATCAGCAATAGTTAGTTGATTCTCCCATTCTCTCATATAGCGGAAATAAGTCCTCAAAGCATCGTCGCTAATAGCACTTTTGCAAACCTAAGAAACATTAACCGCTTCCTTATTAAATTTTAATTAATAAAAAAAATATTAATTTTTCATACCTCTAATCGAGCATTAGGATAATAGTGAATGTAATTTACACACATCTCGTCAGAAATGGCGAACCCACCAAGAGTAACATTCTTCCTATCCATCGTTTTATACGTGCAACTTGTTATTAACGAATCTCCCTGTAATTAATTTCTTTTATTATCATTTTTCTTTTTGTTCATTAAAATCTATTATATGATCTATAATACGATGGAGTTCATCACATGAACTGTACAAAATATTAGATTTTAATTCTTACAGGCAAAATGATAATAGGTTTTGGCAGAAGACGAATTTCTTGAAAATGAGTGGAATAATGATTATCATAATTTAATAGAGGCAATTCCTCTCCATCTCTAATATGACGAGTAATAACTTTTATGCCAGTTAAATGTGTATGAAGTTGGGATGCGAAAACATGTATTCCTTGTTGTGGAAGACCAACACCTGTACATTCTTGTATACAATGCCCCGATAAAATAAAGGCTTCCTACAACGGTTTTGTTATTAATTTCGATTATTAATTATATTTATTTTTTTTTTTAGTTACATATGCCATGATTCGTTACTTGTTGTGGTGGTATTGCCATTTTATCAGTGTACTCTAAACCTAATTCAATTACACCTGCATCATACTTTCGGAGACTCTTAGTAACGATAAAACGAATTCCTGAAGAATCGACATTCCCATCCTGAAGCTCGGGATTATTGTAGTGAACTTCCAACATGACATAAGGATTAAAATTTTGGCCACCAATTGAAAGACCAGCTTCCTCTGGATAAATAAAAGCATCTGCTCCCATTGCCCAAGCTGCTAAAACCTTTTTACATATCTAAGAGAACGAGATAAAAACATATTTAATTGTTTTTGAAAGAACAGACTTTGATGAATAGCCGAAGAATAATTGTGACGCTAAATTTGTTTAATTCCACTAACAATTAACAATGTAATCAATATTATTCTGCTGTTTAAGAAACTAAGTGCACCTGAGTTTTCTCCGGTCGATTAGTTCCATCGCAAGGACCATCGTACATAGGAATTTCCAGATCTACCGGACCAGCACAATGGAAAACTTCCATATGATGAACCAAGTGTTCGTTGCCTGTTTGTATGACTGGGCCAAACTGTAGAATGTGATGTCTACAAATAATAGCTCGATAAGAAATTGTTCATTATGATAAATTTTATTGAAATCTAATGGACAAACTCACTTTTGAGATAAAACAGGTGGTAATTTTTGTACTCGGCACCAGTAAGTCGTTTCCTTATTTGGCACTTTCACATGATCAGCTAACATTTCCAATTGCCAGGCGTTTGATGGAAATGTCGGCTTCTTGTGCAGTACTCTGATTAACTCTGTTCTAGACATACCAGAAGCTTTCGCGTCTGATACTTGCAAACCAGCTAAAGACGACAGTGGTCCTAAACCTTTCAACCATACTAAATGTGTAGTACCTCTCTAAGAATTTTTAAATATTTTCTCTGTTAAAGAATGATAATAAACTAGTATTGTTACCTTAACTTTATAATTAATTTACCTCCATGATGTAGTCATTTTCGTCGCAAGTATCAAACTTCTTAGAAAACGTGAACTTTGTTGTGTTTCCTCTCCTTCTCCACGCGAAATTCTCACAATTCTGCTGAAGATCGAGATTTAATTTTCCTTCTTCGTCTGCCCATGCATCCTGAAATATAAATATATATATATATATATAATATAATATAATATATTATATATATATCATATATATATTATATATATATATATAATTGATGCAAAATATATTTAATTGTATATTATAAATGAAGATGAGAGGAAACACAATAAGTCTTTTTTTTATAGTTCGTGTAAATAAGTTCCTTATTTTTGTGAGGCTTATATTTTTACAATTTCTCGCCACGAAATTATTTTTCTTTAACCACCGGTTGAATATTATCTTGAATATTAGAATTTAAATTGAAAAAAAAAATGAATTTGTCATAATTACCTGTAATTGTATTTGACGGTGCCAATCAATCCATAGGACACAATAATCGGCAGGTTTTAGTTCACCATAATCAGAGAAACCGATGGCAAACCAAGTGTTATCGATGCCTATATAATGAACCTCTGCGATTATCATTTCGTTCATGAAATCGACTCTAGAAATTATTTTTTAACTTTTAAGTTATTCTTAATCCTATCAGATTTTAATTAACATTGCAATAATATACCTCCAATGGAAAGTGGCTTCTGAACCAAGTGGAACTTTATGAACATCTCTTCTGTCTGAATTATTTTCTCTATTCTGATAATGATTATGCCAGGATAAACACGATACATCTTTTAAAGTAAGAAATAAAACTAATAAATAAATCTTCGAGAACATCTTGAATCTTTAAGTCAATGCTTTGTTAGTTGAAATATTACTCGTTTCTTGTTTATAACTTATTGAGCAATCAATGTACGATTATACGATTTTCGGTTAATTTTAAATCAGTTTCAAAGACATTTTCTTGATCCTCTACTTTCTTATCGTCAATATCTACTAAAAGATCCCAAATGGTCTGAAAGGACGAAGACTTCGTATAATACTGCTTTGCCGCCGATTCGTTGCGGTGCGCATGCGCAGTGACAGGTATTACATCACAAAACAATACAAATTTCTTTTATTAAAAACATGCAAATAAAAAGAAAAAAATAATTTTTAAAATATAAAAAAAATTAAAATATAAAAAAAAGGAGAAAATACGTATGTAAATTATTTGATTCTCTTAATATCATACAGTTTATATATAATAGACGCGCATGCGCAGAACTACTCTCTCTCTCATTGTATTTTTTGAAAGTGTAATCGTTAGAACAACTGCGACGGAAATTTCTGTGATATTTACTTCTTTAAAGTAATTATACAAATAAAAGTATGTAGAACTAATAATTTAATTTACACTCGTATACATTACTAAGATCTAAAATATAAATACCTCTAACGTTTAATCTTAAACGATAACATTATATTAATTTCTAACCTTGAATAATTTTTAATATTTTTAATTGCATATTTTTTTTTATTTTAGTAATAACCTAAACCTTACTATCTGCATTCATCTTCTCCTGGCTTCATTGTCGTCATTTACTCGAAAGTAGATTATCGAGGTCATCAATTTCCAATAAATAGAAAATCACACTAATTGCGATCAAGTTCGAGTAATTCTGATTTTTTTAACCAAAACTCATGATGTATTAAAATG
The DNA here is from genome assembly GCA_002806875.1 of Lepidotrigona ventralis hoosana. Taxonomy (NCBI): domain Eukaryota; kingdom Metazoa; phylum Arthropoda; class Insecta; order Hymenoptera; family Apidae; genus Lepidotrigona; species Lepidotrigona ventralis. The sequence continues at coordinate 32,910 of NIPQ01089761.1, forward strand.
GATATGAAGTTTTTTTTTAATTAGAACGTACGTACTGTTGATTATAATTTTTCTTAATAAAAAGGCTGCAACTAAACAAAAA
>NIPQ01089762.1:0-25430 GCA_002806875.1 Lepidotrigona ventralis hoosana
GAAATTTATTATAAGATAATTAAGCGATGACTAACGTACGTAAATATTTTATGAATTTTAATCGCATGTTTCATTTTACTTTCTTAGTAAGAACTAGTAAGAACTAGTAAATAATAGACCTAGTTGATTTTATCAAACTAAATTATTAACGATGAATTGTAATCGTTTATGCAAAAATATTGGACTTGTGAAAAAGTTATTTAATTATTTGGAGAATGAAAAAGATCAGATCTAAGAGGATTTGAATTTGTATTAAAAAAATAAAATTAAAAATTCATATTCATATTCGTGAATTTTGTTTACCTTCGCAAGCATTTGAACTAGATAAATTCTAATTTGAAAATATTCGAAAGCTTCATCTTGTAAAATTGTATTACTTACATTATATTATACTTACGACAATAGAGTTACTCACGCCCGTTGTGAAAACACATCTTTTATTTATTAAAAAAACGGAATGAATAGAAAAGCATTTCATCAGTAATCGTGAAAATATCGAGTATCAATATTTATAATCGAATACAAATCTCGGTGAGCGGTTCGATATATCGATTTCTATTTAAATTTTAAAATACTAATTACCAATGAAAACTAATTTTTATCAAAGTACATTGGCGATTTTTAACTATTTTTAAATTAATCTTAGTACCGATATTAGTGCAAAATTAGCAAGGATAGGTTATAGCAATTCGATAAGGATCAATCCATATTTGTATTTAACAAGAGAGAATTATTTTGAATCTTTCTTTGTATATCATTATCGATTATTAATATAGCGTGCAATAGTTCATGTTTTCATAAAGATATTACAATGTCTTACAACAATTTTGAACAATACTTTTGAACAAAAGGAAACGAAGATGATGCTAGATCATTTTGTTTTTTATTATTTCCAATTTGCATTGCAATAGATATCTGAAAGAATAAAGTAGAAAAGTAATTATAGAGGAATTTTTCTATACATTTGCAATACCAATTACATTATAAAATTCGTTCAAACATACATTTTATTTGAATGAATTAATAATTTCAAATATCCTTATTAATTTAGAAAAGTATATAAAATGTTACATACAAAGTATTTGTATGTAATATTTCACTTGCTACCTAACATACAGGAAGAGTAAATTATCTATAATTGTACAACAATTACCATGTTGTTATCAAGTGATATTAATATTGCTGGAAATTTATTAACCTTTTTTTATATTCCTCTTCCTTTCCCCAGTAATCATTACTTTATTACCCTCAATTTAGGATCATTAAGAAATAAGAACGAATTAATTCTGAATTATGACCTGAAAATAACATAGTGAGTCAAATAAAACAGTCATAATATTAATGGTTTATTAATATTAATAATGATTTGTGCAAAATATATCAACATTAAATTATTATCTCGAGTAATAAAATTGCCTGTACATTTACTTTTGATACATGGACATACACTTTTAAAATTAGCAATTTCTTGATAAAATACACTATCATCATTCATTATAGTCACAAATAGTCGAGCATCGGAAGACCGCGTCTCTCTTTTCTGTGTTCATCTTTGATAAGATACATAGTTTAATATACAATTGCAGTATATTGCATAACTGAACAACACAGTGCGCCTGTGTTTATATATACGTGATTTCGTAAATATATGTAAAATGGCATTTTCAAAATTATCCACCAAAACAGAGACGCCGTGACTTCAACTTAAATTTGTAGAATTGGGATAAAAATGTATTCAATCAAAAATTTATGCATACATTATTATCCGTATACTTGATACATTACTTTTTTTATCTGAATGTTTGAAACGAAAATAATTATCTTTTTTCGATCATTATAAACAGTCTGACTCTTACAAAGGAATTGTGTGCTTTTTAGTTTCACCACGCACGGAGAGTCTTTCGATTTTAATTATCATTCTTCCTTTCTTTTTTTTTGATGAATGTTTGATATCGACAGTATAAAAGAATCATTTCTACATTATTAACAACACATCCTGCATACCGATATATAGAAGTAAAAGAATTGGTAAAAAGATATTATTTCAAAATAATGTGAAGCCATGTGTCTCGCGCGTGGTGAGTCAATACCTTTCAACGTCTTTCAATGAACACCGCACTCTAATGTTGTCAACAGCTTTGCACTGTACAGGAACACCGCCATATTTTAATATTTTACAATTTCTATCAAGTAGCCTAAAGATCAGGTAAAAAATAAGGCCTAGTTCTTTTTCGTTTCATATGTGTATATACGTACATATGTACTCAATTACCGCACATCCATACATACATGCACATACATCTGTACAAGCATGTATTTATACATACAATTATACGTATATTGAATTTACGAGAACGGAAACTTCGATCGCGATGTTCGTAAGAAAAATAAGAGAAGTAAGTTATTAAAAACTTCGAATGAAGGATCATTTTACATACATGTATATAAAGTTATTATTCGAAAAAAGTACACAGATTTCTTCTAACTCCATTTTTTGTTACATTTCAGTTATAAATAGAACATTATATTTGAATAATACAACATACTGTGAACCGAAATTTTGACAGTTTCTTTTAATTGTTTAACAATATTTAATATCTCAATGACAATCGTGTAAGTCTATAAAAATAAAATACTTAATAAAATAAAATTGGCTGAATCCGCAATATGCTTACAAACGACAATTATATTATGATAGAATATTTTCCCTAAATCTTTTAAGATATTACATAAAGTATCAAAAGTTTTACCGTAACTTTATTCTCTTATGTAAAATCTTATCTGGAAAATCTATATCTAATTTTACATCGGAAAGTACTCGATTTTCGGAAATGAAACATTACGTTTAAATATCTTATATTACCTGATCACAAGCTTATCTTCAATACAACTAGAAATATCGCTCGTTACAACTGTTCCTCTTTCTAAATATTCGATTCGATAGTTAATTTAATAATTTATGTTGAAGAAACTTCTAACTTTAAATCCTTAGATAAACAACAACTTTAACAAGTCAGTGATATTTCCATTTGCATCAAATTTCTCATACCTGTACAGTTGAAGAACCAAATTTAGTTAAAAATTTAATGCAATAAGTATAGTGCACAATATATAGACGATTCATTATAGTCTTCGATACTTTTTTTTTTTCTAATTACCACTTTTGCATCTTCTTTGTTCGCGATAAACTTCGTTGGCAAAATAAGACATTCTCTCGTTGTACGTACGCGCAATATAGTTCAAGAATCAGTCTCAATTTTGCCTTCAACTGTGATAACTCTCTCTTAATTATTAATTTTTTTGTGAACAGAAAATATGAATGTGAGATTATCGAAACGAGCTCTCAGTAATAATCAATATGTTCTCAAAGAATAATAAAGAAATTATAAAAGACGTATGATTATACACATGGTTCCGTTAGAAGATCGGGTTGCAAGCGTTCCACTCGATAACGATTGTATTGTCGGTAAGGCGATCTCGTTTGATCATTGTCCGTAATAACTCGTGTCTTATGAGGAATTAAGTTTTCATAACGTCCCATCAACCAATCCTGGCATAATCGGTGTTGAACGTCCGCGACATTTTTGGATGCCCAAGACGCTAGCCATTGATGGAACTTCGAATTCAAGTGTTTTGTCACGGTTGGATGACACTGTTTAACAGGTAAATAAGTAATAAATACCATGAATTGAGAATTGTTATAGAAATACGGTGTTGTAATAATATTTTAACATACCTCTCTGGCACGGCTAAAAGAATTTTGTTTATACAGGAATGCTTCCTTACTAGCAATATAGAGCATTTGGTAACTATTAGGATTAAATCTGCATTGGGTTTCATCAGAATTGATAATGTCAGATGTATCTCCAGTGTCTGCTAATCTTAAACCAGGAGGCCGTTTTAACAGTGCATCCACAGAATCTAACGATTTTTCTTTGTCTGTTGACCTAAATAAAAGTAAAGAGGAAAGGCATTGTGATATCACGAGCAAAATTATATATCACGATTAAAATTATGTAGAAATTTAAATGATACTCACTCTGCACCTTTCTCTGGATGATTGGTATTAGGCATAGATGCTGACATCATTCTTGCAGCTCTTTTCCTCCACTGTCTAACATTACGGTAAAGAAATACAGGCTTACGTCCTGCCAAGATTCTGCCTAAAGAACTCCAACCATTTCCATCCATCTACAACAATCATTGTTATGTTAAATTTTTTAACAGTTTAATCTTTTATAATTTAACATGTGAATATAACATTTCAATGATATTGTTCATTGTACTATTATAATTGATAATTAATGCTAAGTTTCACATACTTAAGTTAAGAGTTACAGCACAATTGCAAAATAATTTATTACAATATTTTACAAATTGTACTAAGTTACAAATATTATTCCTCTCGTATAGAGTTTAAGGTTTTTTTTAAAAATAATAATAACAATACATATTTAAATAAAAACTACTGATAAAATGTAAAAACAAATGAGAAATATATTAAGAAGTAATCTCTAGTATTCTCTATACACAAAAGGAAAACAGAATTTTCTTAAGGGGATGTGCTTGAGATGAAATTAAACCTTTTGATTCTATCTTCATTTTTTATAAACAAATTATTTTTCATTATGTGATTGTCATTACAAATTGAGACGTACTGAATCGCATACGTATCAATAAATAATTACACTCTACAAAATTTATTAACAATCAAATTGGAAAAATATGGATAGATAAAAGAATGTTCTTTGAAGAACAAAAAATATGCAATAAACAAAAATAAGCCATATTTAAAATATTCTGCAATCTGTTGTTTTATCATTTTTTAATATATTATTGGTACTGTATGAATAATTGAAAATAATTAACGATTCTTATGTTTTGACAATAGTTCACAATAAAACCATTAATAAGTTGCAATCATATTAATTCTTAGTACTAATAATACTTGAAAATAATAAAACAAATTTGTTCAATAATTTTGTATGAGCAAAAGATGAAATAAAGAAGTTAAAGGTAATATTTTCAGTTCAACTATTAATCTATGTACATTCATAGACTTACAATGAACTTTTCAAATCCAAAGCATAACAAAAAAGGTGAGATGTTAACATAATTTGAAATTGTTTGACATTTTTAACTTATGACGGCTTTACCATTTTAAAATACAAATGTGTTAGAAAAGAGATATATTACTCTTAATATACATGTATATATACATGTATATATACACATATATACATATATTCATGATTATTTAATGTTTAACACTCATGATATAACATTGAAATAATAAAGCAGAACAAATCCAAGCTAAATGAGAGAAAATGTTTAAAACAAAAATCAGATGAAGACAAACATAAAGACACTTCAATATCTGAATTAAATATCTATAAGATTGTCAAGTATTTAAATACTTGGTGTTAAAAATACTTGTTTTGTATTGTTTTTTTTTTCTTTATTTTGCTTCAATCGTAAAAGCACAGGCAAAGAATTTTTTTATTTCTGTCGTCACAAAAAATTAACATTATCGGAGAATCAAAGTAATAAATTTAGTGGTACAAAATGATGTTAGACAATAATGTTTAAAAGCATTGTTCATGTATTTCAATATCTCTCTTCTATACAATATTATTGTTTATCTATTATTATATGTATATTCGTTTCATATACAGATTACAGTTACAAAATATATATATATATATATATATATATATATATGTCTTATATATATATAGAGTTTAAAATTCACTGCATAAAGTGAAAACGGAGATATGAGCTTATAACAATCACATAAAATCTGTCTGCACATACGACTTCATAGTCTCAATGAAACTATATTACAAATGTCATAGTAACGTTTAAATCAGATGATTTGTGGCAACAATTACATACATACATACATACATATATACATATATGTATACATACATACATATATATTATATATACATATGTATATATACATATATGTGTGTGTGTGTGTGTGTGTGTGCGTGCGCGCGCGCGTGCGTGTGTGTGTGTGTGTGCGTGTGTGTAAATATATATATATATATTGTTTAAATTAATTTAAATTTGTGCCACGTAATCTAATGAAAACGTATTGAACTGTTAAATAAATGAAAAATATATAAATACACGTACATATGATACGTGTAGATTCTCTCTCTCTCTCTATATATATAATAGCGCTTGAAATTTTATGATGCAGAGCCTTGTCAGGAAATGCATGTTTTACATTTCATACAAAATACAAAGTTATTATTATTCAATGAGGAAACAACGTTGCGAACACTGCATCTGAAAATCCGTTATATAATTGTGTTATTAAACGTATTTGTATAACTGTACAGAAACACTATGGCAAAGAAAACAAAGAAACAATACCTGATATATATATATGTATATATCATAATAAATTATGACAACGTAGTTTTTTTTTTTTTATCTTGGCAACAAACAATAAAACTAGCAACGTATCTTTTAATGTTCGATTTCTTTTTAAAAACCTGAACGCGACGACCCTGAGCGTAACGAAAGATTAAAAAAGCACATTTTTAAATAACGAAATTGGTCAGCTCGCTGAAACTTGAAAAATAACGAAAGGAAAAAAAATAAATAAAAATAAAAAACGATACGATAAAACTCTCTTCACAACATAAAAACTAATCATCGTTCAGTAGCTAATAACACTTTGCACCGTGAAAAAGTTGATTAAACATCTTTCATAGAGTTATGCCATTTCCACGGGAAGAACGAAGTTATACGAAGGGACAAAAAGAAAAAAAAAAAAATAAGAAAAAAACAAAAGAAAAGAAAAAGAAGTAATGGACCTTTTCGAAATACAAAAAGCAGCAGCAGAAACCGAGAGAGCTAAAAAAAAACTGTGAAACCTTTGGCAAATGTTCGAAACTAGTTTGTCGGATATCAACGCTTCGTACTGTTACGTTCCCTTCAATTAGAGCTACGAATTAAAAGATATTACAAGTGATTTTCTATTTACATGCTACACCATATAACCTTTGCTCCACTACTTATATATTAATATGTACACATTAGCAAAGAATTATCATACACCGATATTTCACAGAGGCGCAACAGTTAAGCCAGGAACACACTTGGTCCACGCCAATGATAACGCTACTTCCAGTTTCTTTTTCTTTTTTTTTTTTCTTTCGTTTTTTCAAAGTTCAAGCTCTAACCAATGCATACTATAATTTTACATGTCACGCTACACCCTTTTTAAATCAAACGGAATCTGTTTCGAAGAATGCAACGTAAACCATGTGGTATTCGCGTAATTGAAAATCTTCTAAATAGGCTGGTACCCTAATGTCTAAATGGCTAAAAAATATATAATTTTAGTACTCCATTAACGTACCCTATCATTTGATAGTACGGGCGAAAATTTTGTCGAGTTTGTCTCGCTAATATCCGTAAGGAACCACAACACACAACTTTTGCAAGTGTATGAAAAATGTCCAAAACGTTAGTTTTATCATATCAATGTACCTTCTTCCAGCACGTGCTTCTTTCTTTCTTTGTCTATTATTTTTTTTTCTTTTTTGAAAACGATAATTACTGCGGGAAAGTTGGAGTGATCAGAAGACAGAAAAAGCCACGATTACCCTGCACAACGTAATGTGGCGTGGAGGCAATGTGTTCGTGAGTTAATATCCATATTTCCCTTTTCCAAAGGCTTCACTAAGATTCGAATGTATGATGACGAAATGGTGGAATTTTACAAGTCAGTAGATGCACACTACCAGTCGATCTAAGTTGCGTATCAAAACATATGTACAAATTTATATCAAATATTTACACATCTCTTTTTTAGAGTCTATGTCGTTAATAAATTCTAGAAATTATGATCTTATCTAAATTTAATAACAATGGTAAGATGAAAATGAATTAAACATTAAGAATTGACCGATTATCAAATGTTATGTCCTCTCTCTCATTTATGCTAAAACATTTTACATTCATTTATGGCACTGCTCGGATTTGTGTATGCCGTGTCCCCTTGATGTTTCTTTTTTGTCATTTTTTTTCTTTTTTTTTTCTTTTTTTTTTCTTTTTTTTTTTTTTTTTTTTTTTTTTTTTTTTTTTTTTTTTTTTTTTTTTTTTTTTTTTTTTTTTTTTTTTTTTTTTTTTTTTTTTTTTTTTTTTTTTGTACATTTGTAAAATGCGTTCAGATGCTTGCCCAAATATCTTTCATCTCGTAACTACACTTCTGCTCTAACCAGTTAACTTTTACTTTCTCCTTCTCTAAACAAACTTTGAAGTAGGCAATTACGATGAAGACAATACGATGAAGACAGTACGATGAAGCACAGTACATTTTTAAGTTTTTAACTGTATATATATGAAAATTTTCCTTGCTCGTTTCGTTGAACCGATTATTTTCAAGTGAAAAACCCACGGGAAATGCACGTGTTTTCAATATGAAAGCAGGTTAACGAATTTAGTACGTATTCTTATTTTCTTTTTTTTTTTCATAAGCTTTCAAAGCTTCGTACAATCGTCATTATTAAAATTTTTATCTCTACATAACAAACAAAAACAGAAATAAATAAATAAAAGATTATTAGATAACCATTGGATAAAATATAAAAAGAAAATAATAATAATAATCGAAATTTGGAAGTTTTCGTACAGGAGTTCAAATGTTCGCGCGTTTCCCTCCCTCTTATCAAACACAAAAACTTTTTTTTTTTTAACTCTAAATAAAAAGTTTGATTTAAAAATCGTATCACCGGACGAAAGAATAAATCCTTGCATGGATGATTGCATCGACAGACAAAACTTACTTTTTACGCCGTAAAAAACGAGGAAGCAAAGCACAGCAAATTCATGTGGGAGCAATATTCTTCTGAATGCCATCGATAAATTTGCGTTTGAAGATTTGGAAAAATTTCTATTGAGATATCTCGTTGTTCTGCTATAAATCGATATTTAAAATACAGAAATATAATTTATAGTTTATAATTATCGCGTAATATGTAACGGTGTTGCAACAACACCAATGGTGCGAATATATAGAGTAAAGAATGGGGATTCGTAGTGCACTACACTCTTTTTCTTTTTCCTTTTTTTTTTTTTTTTCTTATTTCTCTCTTTACTTAATATACAGCACCACAATGGACGCACTGAGATGAAAATCATATCTCTCTTATCTCTTTAAACGTTACGAAAATAAATATATGACTTTCCATTCTTTCTCTCTCTCTCTTTTTTTTTAGCATTTAAAAGAATATTAGTTCATTCTGCTTATATGTATAGAAAATTCTGCAACTTTTATATAATGACAAGCATGAACCAGTGCTCTGACCCCATTCGCATGATAAAGCATTGGTGACAGCAGACCTATATGGCTACGTAGCTTCCTCGTATGCTGTTTGTATAATGTTTTTCGTTCCTAAAATATTTTCTACTTCTTTTTTGGTATTCTTGTTTAAGGAAATCAACAANTTTTTTTTTTTTTTTTTTTTTTTTTTTTTTTTTTTTTTTTTTTGAAAAGGCATCCGACTGCTAGATCAAACGTTTCACACACGAATACCTCTCTGGCATGTTTATATAGTACGATCACATGAAATAATTAAAAGAAAGTTTTCTTTCAGCAAACTTTCGTTCTTTGGGACACTAGTTGTACACTGAATGACAACAGTACAACTTCCAATCACAGACATCAAATACGAATGAATGTAAACTTCAACGTTGGCAATGATTATGAAAAGGGATGTGGATCCTATACCTTCTTGCTAATGTCAGTGTTCTTGCGCTTTCTGCCCCTCCCCCCCCTTGCTGCCTGGTCGTTACTCACAGGATGATTGGTTGTTGGCTCATTGTCTGTTAAGGTAGGGGTGTCTTTCGGGCTAGTCTGACCAGCTGGAGCAGAAAACCTCTCAACATATGTAGACCATTTTTCAGATACCGTAACTCCTTCCCTTTCTCTTTCCCTACAACTGTTGTCCATCGCCTCATCACCTTCCGTATCCAACAATTCCATTGTCATTTTACAGTCTTTCTTATACTGCAACAATAAAATATTTCACACTGTATAGAACTCATTTAACTTACAAAAAAAAATACATATTTTTTGGCCATAATTTTCATAGAAATTAATTCAGAGACACGATATGAAATGTAATCTCGGCGTTACGTAGAATAAAAGTTCAATTTTTAACATTTATATTATTAGATTAGAAATATATAACCAGCCTCCAAAAAAAAAAAAAAAGAAAGTAGTAATAGCTATATCATTCACGAAACGATTCTTATGGGAAACAATAGAATTTTTTAGATTAAATACTTACAATGTATACTTTAAAACAATTTTCATCCGCCATAGCTTTCTCAGCTTTACGCTGATACGACATTTCTGCTCCAAGTCTCATATACGCCGTAGCACATAAACCACCTGCACCACTACTTTCTTTTGCTTGTCGTTGCTCTCGTTGGAATAAGTCCATACACTGCTGGCATATAGGATCTGAGACCAAATGCTGTAACTAAAAATTTCATGTTCTTGCTTTACAATTCTGCTGCAACTTTAAAATTGTATTTTAAATTTAACAAATTTTAAGCTACTGATATGCGTGTACTTACTTGTCTTACAGCGTATGTTACAACCTTATCTAACGTAAAAGCAATATATGCATGAATACCAAACATTTCTCGTAAAGTATCCTCGTATGCGGTACTTTCCATATTACCGTCTAGGACATTTTTAACCATATCCAAAAATGCTGGATAGTAATCCTCGATTTCAATTTCATCTATATCAAACATTGAAACAAATTTTGATCAAGGACATTAAATTATAATGAAATATACTTGTTTCATAGAAACAAACTCACAATGTATACTTACTTTTGGGCTTTAATCGTAACGCAACGGCTGTACTCTCCTTACGTTGTTGTTTGTACCGTGATTCCTCTTCAGCAAGGGCTACCGCCCGATCGTACATTTTTGTTAATCTTTCACATAAAATATGATGTAACCTTAAAAAAAGGTACCAATTGTTGCTGCCCATGAAAAGCGTATACGCTTCTTCAGGATCGTCCGACATGGCATGAATCGGTACTTTGATATCAGGTTCAGTTTTAATCGACGTGGAAGACGGAATCGGAGATACTGGCGCCTTGTTCCTATTCGCTTGGAGGCCACCACCACCCAATGATGAGGTATTCATCGTTACTGACTGAGAATTACTACACGCTGCTACATTGAGATCCTCCTTCTCGTCTATAACCGAAATACTAATTGTGTAAAATAATTTGCTCCAACTATAAAGGAGCAATGTATCAATCAAATTTGATACATTACCATCTTCATCCCTTTCGTCGTCACTTAGTTCCTGGCGTGGATGGAAGAAAAGATCAGGTATAAAATGCTTCAATAAAAGTTTTATTCGTTGCTTGTCTTCTTTATGGATGGCCGTTTGACGTTTCACGTGGTGGATAAGAAGATTAGCTGCATCATCTAGGACAGATTTATCTTTGTAAGGTAATACAAGATGTGGACCGGTATTGTTTTGGCCATCTCCGCTGCCATCGTCTACTTGCTCATGTCTCTGCAAGATCAATTGTACTTAAATAATGAAGTATATATAGGAAAATTCCTATCTAGAGGAAAAATAAAGTTACAAACCTCGTCATATAGTGTTTCAATTTCGTTAAATAGGCTCTTTGACCTTAAGGCCTTTACATCGTTTTGCTTGAAATTAATACCTTGATGATCCAGAGACTTTAAGTAGTACTTTTCGTTCTGTTCTCTCCAGATTTTATTGAAACCCTTTTGCGCCTCCCGCCATTCTTCTTCCTTACTCTTTAGTCGACGAAGAACTACCGGCACCGCTACCACAGGATTTTTCTTAAGGCCATCAATAATATCAGCCGCTTTATCACCGTATATCCTTTTCAAAGCTCTCTGATGAATTGTAGGAGAACAACCGCCAAGACAATCGTCGAGTTTGAATTTCTGAAGTTCTTCTTGACTCATTCTACTCATTTTCTTATGGACACCTTCGAGAACTCTGATCGTTGACGCGTTAGTTTCTATTACACCATCCAGCTCAAATCGTTCATCCTCACAGCGGTAAATGAATTCCTCGTACTGAGTTTTCCTAAACATTCCAATCCAATAAAAAATGTTTTCATTGTTCAATTACGCGTTATATAAAAGCAATTTACAAAACTACAAACCTGGATGTTACGAATGTACTATCTTCTGACCAAGTTGGAAATGAAACCCACGTATCGTTGAGAACTTCCTTACATAACTGCGTTCTTCCTGTACACTTTGGTTGAACGTAAGACTTTGGTAACGCACAGTATGATGCCCCTAGACGCTTGCACGCTGTATAGTCAATTTCCATTGCCAGATCACCTTGCGGTCTTTCTTGATGACTTCGTACCACATTATTTGGTAGTGCTTCAACATTTAAATTGCTACTTGCATTTGTTGCGTTGGCATTAGAAGACTCAGGCAGATGGCCCAAGAAATCTTTAAACCACCGCAAAAGTTCAGGGAAACGACCGAGAAATGGTGTTACTAACTGCACTAACTCAGATTTAGATACTATTTCTTGATTAAATAGAACCAAACATCTGAGGAAGTTTTCGTATACTTCTTGCGATCTCAGCGCTTTACGAACCTAAAAGAATGTAACAATACATATTTTTTATCATTATACATTAATTCCACTTTTTTTACTAATATTATAAAAATCAGAAATACTAACCTTATCAAAGAAAGCATAATCATTGAGACTACCATATTTTCCAGCTTCCGCTATGGTAACACATTCACGCATAGATGATACTTTAGGCTTTTTAAGAGGTGGTCCATGCTGTATATGATGGGAATTTCCAGCTGTTACCGAAGGGGAAAATGACGGACTTCTCTTCAATTGTCCCGTATTGTGACCAAGTTTTTGTAGACTATTAATATCTCGTATACCAGATCTATCTCGCTCTCGTTCGCGATCTCTGTGATCGCGACTTTCGCGCTCTATTGTACTAGTACCGCTCGATTCTCGGAGATCTCTCGAAATATTTCCCGAATTATTATAAGGTGCTTTAGGTCCCAATGGTTTTTTAACAATTGTTGTGTGATCATTAACTGTAGCAGTCTTGTTACTCTGAAACATGGCGAAGAAATGAACATTAGAATGAGGAAAAACGATAAAACTTTGTTTAACAATAATTTTAATAACACGTAGCTTACCAACGAACTTTGTTGATTAGTAGCATCTGGCAAAAATTGCCCAAACTCAGCCAGTAAATCATCTTGATTTTCGAATAACTTAGCAACCTGACTGTAAACTTCTGCTTCCGTTAGGTGTTTTGCACCACCAGATGCACCAGACCCGCTTGTGCCACCCATATGTCCAGATTCTTTTAGATTTCGCTGCTCTTTCTGATAAGTGTGTAGAATTTCTAAAAATCTTTTATATTTGTCCGGTTGACCTTGGAATCGATTCTGAAATTATTAAAAAATTAGATGAATACTTTAAATTTCTTATTGTATTTTTTCATTCAATACAAACCTTAATTTTATTAACGTAATTAATCGCATGGTTAAACTCAACTGGTTGGCTCTGTTGAGCTTGCCCACTGGTTGGCATACCATCTTGTGCTTGACTTAACGCTTGACTCACAGCCTGTGCTTGAGCTGCACTAACATGTGAATTATTGTATGCCTGTACCGGCGGTGGTGAGGGTGCATGTACTGCCAAACTGTTATTCGAAATATTATTTGCCAACGAATGGTGTATGTTCCCAGGGCTAATTTCAAATAGCATGTAAAATACAAATTGTCAATTTATTTCACAAAAATGTAAATATGAAAAATACCACATATGATATTAGTTAACAATATCCTACCCCGGCATTATCTGCAAAACTGGAGGAGGAGCTTTCGCTGGTTGTGTTGGTGGACTTGCAACAGGCGGTGAACCAACATTCACAGTGCAATGATGTTGTGACAAGCTAGTGCAAGTATGTGTCGCTGTCGGACTTGGCATACTAACTGACACTTGAAATGCATAACCTTGCTCATTTGCTTGCACTTCTATTTTGTATCCAGGTGGAAGAAATGTATTGAAACCGACAATAAGCTCAGGATGTCCTTTAAACAAATGGCTGACTCTTGTTATGACTCCTGGTGTATCTATACTTTGAGACTTAAATTCTTTCATAATATCCAAAAAATCATTATACACCTGAAATTAAACATTGTAAAATTGTAAAATAAAACTATTTATCATTGAAACTCAGCTCAAACAGCATTAAGGCCAATGATCATAGAGATTTACCTGAGGCTGATCGCTAAATTTGTACTTTACTTGATCTAAATAAGATAATGCGTCTTCAACCTTTAATCTCTGAAATTGTTGGGACCCACTGCCACCACCTAGGCTTGTACCTGGTGGGGTAGAAGCTAACGGTGTTACATTGCTAGAATGAACCTATAAGAGATACAATAACATTTTTAGTGAGAAACACAACAGAATAAGAATTCTTATTTTCAATGTTTTATCCAAAATACATGACACGAATTATAAAGATATTATATATAATCTTCAATAAATCTTGATATCTGTAATTTGTTACAAGCTATAAATATACATTATATGATATGAACCTTATGCCTTATGGTTGGCTGCTGTTGGCTATGAACCTGACTTTGCGTTCCTGGTGTAGGCTGTTGGGAACCCATATTGTGGTTACTACCACCACCTATTCCAGCATGTAAACCTCCAGCAGCATTTACACTGCTACTGCTACATGTAGAAGCAAGTCCTGCAGATCCACTTCCCTATAAATACAATTAATAACACTTTCTTATAATCTCCAAAAGCTAGGTAGATTATAAACTCCATAATTATAAACATATAAGTTAAAAATGCAATAAAATTGGAATAAAATGTGCACATAGAGATATACATACAAAATGAAACAATTATCTACATAAATTTTCAGGAAAAATTGAGTGAAACTTCAAAGATTGTCGATTGTTGATTAATAACACTTTCTTATAATCTCCAAAAACTAGGTAGATATTATAAACTCCATAATTATAAACATATAAGTTAAAAATGCAATAAAATTGCAATAAAATGTGCACACACACACACACACACACACACACAGAGAGAGAGAGAGAGAGAGAGAGAGAGAGAGAGAGAGAGAGAGAGAGACACAGACACACACAAATGATCAATACTGTATATTTATTTTATAAATAAAGGTATTCCATAATATCGTATGCGTTGTATCACAAATTTATTAAAACGATAATTTAAAAACGCTTAATTCGATAGACGGCTTTTAAGCGGATTAATTTCATTCGCTCCCGCATCATTCTGTTATATCAGATACCTGGGAAACGATTACGGATGACAACATCGCAAGAAAAGAAAATATTGAAAATAGAAAGTTGAAAGGGGATGAAATTAGGAAGAAACGATTAAAGAAAGGGAAAAACGAGTAAAAAGAAAAAAGAAAAAAAAATGGACCGAATAGAAAAATGATGCAATTGTTTTTGCTGCTGGTTACTGTTGTTATTACAATGTAGACAACACGAACCTTGATGGGGGAGGGAGCCGCGGTCGGCACTACAATTGCTCCAGTATATTGCTGTTGAGCTTGGGCAGTCCCAAATTGTATGCTTCCCGGCATTTCTTTCGAAGCAACTGATCGAACTGCTTGGCCAGGTACAACAACGCCTATTCCACTGCTTGAATGGTACTCCAAACCACCTCCTCCGCCACTTCCTGCACTCACCGACGAGTGCTTTAATGTTGCTGCTGCTGGTGATGCTACCTCGTCCAGCCCGCGAACACGTTTCATCGCAGATCACATTGGAAATGCTACGGATGAAGAAAAATTTCATTCAGCGACGATCTTTCAAATCTCGCTCTATTAATCGTTATTAATTGCTCAACCTTTAAAAGCTACACTCAAAAAGGCAATCACGTTAAATATTTCATTCACGATTCAATAAAAGGTAGAATCAATTATTGCCTTCCGCGGCTGTGGATAACATGATATTATGCACGGCATTATCATAGGACGACGATATTATATAAATGAAATTTTCATAAGGGGAAATTTCGCGATCTACGCGAAGAACCGGGGAAACACGTTAATTCATTCGTCAAAGCTCGACGATGAAACACGCGAACGCAGCAACTCTTTCGCGGGCATCGTACGTTTAGCGCGCCACGAGCAGAAGACGAGGAGTAGGTGTAGAGCAGAGTTCGAAAGTGTTCGGTTGGTGGCATTGTTTCATTTAAGGTTATAAAGTGACGTGATCGACGATGCATCCGCACTGCCGCTCGCTGCTAACGTACAACGTAAATACGTAGTGCCGCCGCGTGAAAAAAAAAAGCATCTGATAAATCCGCCGCTTTCCTTTAACGATCGATTTCAATTTACGCGACGATAATCGGAATTTTGAAAGCGCCGCGCGCTCGGTCATCGTGTGACAGAACTTCCGTGAAATCTAAAACAACGCAAGAGCACTTTCCCCGTATATACTTCGAATAGTGCACCGAGACATTTCTTTATTCATCGTAGAATAATAATGGTGTAACACGATGAAACTCGACGAACGGGCAAATATTTCTTCGATCGGAAGCAACAGATTTGAAACGATCGCAACGATCTCGCACGATCACGTCGATCTCGAGATGCGAATACGAAATTATTTTTGTACGGACGACATACGTGACGATCCGTCGGAAAATATATCGTTCGATTCATTAATTAATTTTTCGAATAATATCAAATCGTGATCGTGACTTCACACTCTCACTCGGTTTAAGTTAAAAATAATTGAATTACTCATGCATACAACTGTTACAAATATTGCATAATATCAAATAATTGATATGAAACACACGTGGTTTACATTTTCATTATATTTAATTGTTAACGATGGCAAGAAAATAGGAGAGAAATTGTATATTAAATATTAGCATAACCTCTATGAAATCTACTGAAAGATATGTTTAGGTAATATAACCTCTCAAGAGAAGTATAATGAATCATGTATGGAATTAAACTTGCTCAAAACTTTAGGATAAAAGAAATTTCTTTTTTTGTAATAGCTATTGACAGTTATTATTAAAAACAAATATTCTTTTATTTGTTGGACTGATTATTAATTACTTGTTACTCCTGTATATTTTGATCTGCCATACTGTCACGTATACTGTCTTTGTCTACCTTATGGTTGCAATCAGTGTAGAAATTTAACAAGTAAAAAGTAAATAATGAGAAGGAATTAAATACGTTAGGAATGTATTTTATGAATCTATCTGAACAATGTTTAAATCCACTCGTAAAAAAAGAAATATTCTTGCTTTAAGATTATTCATAGTTCCATTAAAAATGTTTTGGCACGTTGTATCATTTGAATTTGTGAATATATCGACTGGTTTATTATCATTAACCAAAAATGTACAAAGGATAAATGTTTCCTGTACATTTACTCTTGTATTTGAAACTCTAAAAGCACAATTACTTGTACGCTC
Source organism: Lepidotrigona ventralis hoosana (assembly GCA_002806875.1). Taxonomy (NCBI): domain Eukaryota; kingdom Metazoa; phylum Arthropoda; class Insecta; order Hymenoptera; family Apidae; genus Lepidotrigona; species Lepidotrigona ventralis. Next base: position 17,546 of record NIPQ01089762.1, read on the forward strand.
ATCCTTATTCAACACATCTGAATCATTTTTGTTCTTTTTTGCACCTTTGTCTCTCTGAAGTAAAGGCAAAGCACAGGCAACAGCACAGTTAGATAAACAAGGAAAGAAGAAAATTCTAATTCACAATAACCAATGTAACAGGTCGCGGTATATATTCCTATAAATCTCTCTCTCGAGAGCCTTAATGTCGGTCTAATCTTACTGATATTAGGTTACAAAGATGTAAGATGTAAATTGTCTGATCAGACAAGAAAGTTGCACTGAAACACAAACAAGTGCGTTGTAAAAATAATTATAACCTAGTGCTTCTATAGGACACAGTCTACATCCCCACATAGTAGTTTATAATGACCTTGCATGGATATAGAAATGTCAGTGACTTAGAATATGGTAAAAATTTCGTGGTGAAGTATAGTATATATANTTATATATATATATATATATATATATATATATATATATATATATATATATCAAAAATAGTACATACCAATTTCCATTTGAAAAGAAGTCAAACGTCCTTGCACCAGAAAGAAAGAAAGAAAGAAAGAAAGAATTTCGAGAGAAGTTGTCCAGTGAAGCAAGTGGTCGAGGTTTCAGGCAGAGTTGCGACCTGCGAGAGGAAAGTTTTGTGCCGTTCCACGAGGAGATACGAGCGTCGGTGTAGTTTCTTCGTTAGGAGAATTTCGATCGCGGTATCGAGCCTCGGTCGGGGAATTTCGCTGGGACACAGAGGAGACGAAATAGAGCCGGTAAAGCCAGCTGCACGGACGCGTACAAGCCCGTACGGCTACGACGAAGTCGTCGAAGCGAGGTTTGTCAGTGTTGCACGTTTCCAAACACTTCCCGGCCCTCGACGTTACGCAATATTCCACGTAAATACATAACACATTTTCCCGAGAGCTCCAGTGAAAAATATTCGTCCTGCGGTGCTCCTTTTACAAAGGAGTTACCTCGAGTTTTTCGGTAAGTAAGAATCACTTTCGATATACACTTGGTTCCCACGTCGATATATCGGCTCGCCGTCAAGCCGTCCGAACTGATTTCCTCCGCAAAAGCTTCGGCTCCGTTTTGTTTTTTCACGACCAAAAAATCGACGAAGCCTTAACGGGCCGGTCGGTCTGGTCTTCTCTCAGACAGGAATTCACTATGCTATCTCGGGTCTGCCTTTCAAAACCATCGAAATCTTGTCGTGTGTGTGAAGAAACTCAGTAAAATGCACATTTTCGCGAGTACTTCGACGAATTACCGCACTTTTTAAAAAAAAACCCAAATGCAAAAGACATACTCGCACTCTCTCGAGGTACAAGGCAAACTATTGGATTTTGTATGGCAAACAAGGAACTGACTGGTCGTATAGCGGGATGAGGAAGGTGGAGGGGATCGTGCAGGACCGTATTCATCCGCTAAGCGTCTCTGTTACCAACCACTCGGGTACCTCCTGCAAAGCGTACGTGTGCCGCAGCCCTCCTCGCGAGACTTCTCCTCCAACTTTCATTAATTGTCCATTGATTGATTATTCTCCGGCTTTAATTTTCTCTCTCCGCTCTTCTCCACACGTACTACTACATTAAACATGGAATCACATGGAATGTAATCGCTACATACGAAAATAATCGTCTTTCGTCGTGATTGAACAATGTCAATTACCGATCGTACGAAATCGTGTATTTCACTACGCTTGTCGTTTCGCACTTTCTAGTCCCGAGCACACTGACAGTTTCAGTTTCAGTTTCAGTTTCAGTTTCAGTTTCAGTTTCAGTTTCAGTTTCGTATTCCAAACATTTCCAATTTCTGTCTTTGCTTCGTGCTTTCACACTGTAGGATTTACACTGTCGACGGTGTTCATGCCGGAAATACTCTTTCCAACAAGTGGATACAACGCGTAATAAGTTAACATTTACGATGTAAAGTGCATGTTACAAAGCAATACTAATATCTCTATCAGATATAAATACATTGGAGGAAAGAGCACACGAATATTCTCGAACAGCATACCGCCAAAGTTTCATTTCGAGTTTCACTTCACGATATCATATCAACTTCTCGTATGTAAGTCACGTTACATATAATTACCAAAATATTTCCAACAGCAATGAAACTTTGCACTACCGAACTTGCCTCCGCTCGAGTATTTGTCGCTGATGCTTCTTAAAGCATATGGAATTTTAATTGCACCGTGCATACGGCGACGGCGATTTGATAGAAAATTGACGGGACACGCGTAACTCCTTGTAAATTAGAAATAACAGCATGGGGCATTTTATGCGAATAATACAAGTACTTAAAAAAAAAAAAAAAAAATACATATATGCATATATATATATATATATATATACATATGTATGCATGTATGCATGCACGTATACGTAGCAACCAGATAGGATGATACATATAAAATATACGTACACGTTATGTTTTTTTAACAAGATGTTGCTCGCGATAATTTCATTCCTTTGGGTTTCCGGTTGATAAATACTCTCGTTACGCGACAAATCACGGCAACATTTCGAAATGAGGCTCATTGAGAGAAATATCGCATCGCGTCTCGACGAAATTGAAAAATCGCTAGACGCCTAATCTGTCACGGGTAGGTACAGCCCTGGAAATTGTGGCGGCGAAGCCGCCAAGAGGCGCGCGCAGTCCACAAAATATCCAAGCGTTTCCCCGCGGCCGACATGTTCGCGCGGCCAACAGCTGTTCCGAAAGGCGAGCGAACTCCCCATCGTAATCTGGGTCATGGAAACTGCGCAAAATGGGTTGCACTTGCACCGAAATCGCGCATTTCTTCGAAAACCGGCCTATCGTCTCGAGAATTTCGTCTAATCCAATAGACTGAACGAACACGCGATACGTTGCTATCCACACAATAAAATGCCATTCGAAATATGCAAGCTCCCACGACCAGCCGTTGCATATCTGTCAACGTGCTTGACTGGTTCCCGTCGAGAGAGCCGTGCGTCGATTGGCCGACGATTTTCGGGCATCGACCTACGCGCGAGCCTCGAAACGTGCTAACCATACTCCTTCAATATACACCGTGTATACGTGGGAAAATCACGTTCTACCGTCCTGCCTTTTATTACAAATCCAGCCTCGTCGATGATCTCTTTCTCGGATCGTTCAACAATATTGTTTCCAACGCGTCAGAAAGGTGAGCCCAGCCGCTCGTTCTTGTGTTGCGCACGTAAAACGTAATCGAAATCCATTCAATATATATATATATATATATATATACGTATGACCACGTGATTGATTCGCTACCTCTTTAACCTTTGTTATTTGTAAATTTCGAAAATTTATTTTCCAAATTGCGTGTTATATCGCATAGTTGTGCACACGTGGTGATCGACACACGTACGTGATTGAAATTAAATAAATATATCCCGGTTAGAATAAATTCGAACATGCAGTTAATTTTGATCTGCGATCATCTTGGAGCGTGTCTAGCACGTTGATTCAACATGGTTGTTCGTTTAGCAGCTGCGTCCATTCATAATTTACAAAAAAAAAAAAATCTAAGAAAGTCTATTTCGAATGATTGTCGGTCCGAAAATATTTTTGATATAAATTTAATGTACACTAAAATTTAATGTACACTAAAAATATATAATAAATTTATTTTCAGTGCGTATCTAGAATTATTTTCAAAGTATCTTCCACGCAATGGAATTTTATCTATCGACTTAATGCATCTGCTAATGGTACATATGTATCAATGAAGATGATGTAAAACTGGAAAAAAACATTTAGGATATTAAGAGTTTAATATGTAATAAAACCAAGTAGAAGAAAGAATTTAAACAATGTTTAAGAAAGTAATTGTGGGTATATCTGGTGGAGTTGATAGTGCTGTATCAGCATTACTCCTAAAAAATAAAGGTAATTCAAGTGAATACAATATTCAGTATCATACACTGATTTAATAACACAAAAGTATTAAAATTAAAGGGTTGTTGAAGGATTTAATGTCACTGGTGTATTCATGAAAAATTGGGACATTAAAGATGAGACTGGGTTTTGTAAAATTGAGGAAGATTACGAAGATGCACAATGGGTGTGCAAGAAATTAGAAATTCCTCTTGTTGAAGTCAATTTTGTAAAAGAATATTGGCATAATATCTTTTGGTATGTATGCGAATGTTTGTATATTTTTCTTGAAAATTGAAATATCTTATTTGTACTAATTTTTGTAGCTATTTAACAGAACAATATGAGAATGGATATACACCAAATCCTGATATTATGTGTAACAAGTACATCAAATTTGATTATTTTTTTAACTTTGCTCGTACCAAGCTTCAGGCAGATGCTATTGCAACTGGACACTATGTGAGAAGTAGTTTTGGTCCTTACCTGGAATATTTTAAGCCGGATACAAGTAAATATATGATACAATCTTCTTTTTATTAATTTTCCCTTTAAACGTATGAAAATCCTCTTATTCCAACCATTTTATTAGACGTCGGTCTACTTCAAGCTATAGATCAAAAGAAAGATCAAACATTTTTCTTGTGTCAAGCACCTCAACAAGCATTAAGATATTCCATGTTTCCTCTTGGAGGATACTTGAAAGAGGATGTTAAACGAATTGCTCAAGAAGCTGGATTAGATAAAGTTGTTTCAAAAAAGGAAAGCACAGGAATATGTTTTGTGGGAAAACGAAATTTTCAAAATTTTATATCTGAGGTACAGCATGATAAATTCAGTGCATGCCAAATAATTTTCTTCCAACGACTAAATAATGATTATAGTACATACCCGACAAACCTGGAGACTTTGTAAGCTTGGATGATGGTCAAGTATTGGGAAAACATAGGGGCTTCCATCATTGGACTGTCGGACAAAACATAAGAGTTGAAGGTTTACCAGCTCCATATTATGTGTATAAGAAAGATGTTGACACAAATAATATTATTGTAGTATGTAGAAAAAATGTTAATTAATTAAAATTATAATTATATGTCTATTAATAACTAAATATTTATATGTCATTAGGTAAAAGGAACACATCATCCTGCACTATATTCAGATTTTGTAATAACAAAAAATCCAAACTGGATATCATCAGAGCCAGAATTTAACAGCTACACTAGAATATTAAATTGCAATTTTCGCTTTCAACATAGAGATCCCTTGGTGCCTTGTACAGTTCACAAAAATTTAACGAATCAATTGATAATTCATCTTAGTCNTTTTTTGTTTTTTTTTTTTTTTTTCTTTACGTTGTCATATAAAATATCCAATAGTATTTAACATTCATTGTATTTATTTTTTAGTTTGCCGTCTTATATAATGGAGAAGAGTGTCTAGGTAGCGCCATAATCTCATTTCCTGGACCATCGTACTACAGTCTAAAACAAGAAGTAAAAATGGATCATGAACAAAACGATGAGATACGAAAACAAGTCGCGAGTATATAATATTATATATATAGTGTAATTTAATAGAAAAAAGTAAATTATATTTGAATATTTTAACATAGTTTTTATTCATTGAATACTTTGCATTCAAACAAACGTCGTTTCAAATTTCTTTCAAGGTTTCCTCCTGTTTTTATGTTAATCGTTAATAAGTTAACAACAAAATCATCCTCCGTGCAATCATCGAACAAAGAAAGATCAATTGCAAGATCGATCTGAAATCAGAAGTAAAAGGAATTTTTCTCCGCTTCTACTCGGAGTCTTTGGTTAATCTGTGTCTCGTTGTCGGAAAAATGACGAAATAATATCACTCTACTGATATTCGATTTTCGCAGACTTTATCAATCGTATCTTCTCTTTCAAGCCTTTTTGTACATTCGTCAATTTGCCCGCGGGCAAACGCGATGATGGCCGCCGAGGGAAACGAAATTTATGGCTGTAACATAGTATATTGGAACTTTCTGTCAAACCACGAAGATTGTATTAGTAGAAGGAAGCCACAAATTTACAGTGAGTTCATTTGTAAATTACAGCAAGAAAACTCTTCCGCGATGCAAATTTTCTAAAACAAACGACATTGATCTGATCGGTGGCACGTTAAATGTCCCTTGGAGGATCATAAATCCATGTGAATTGAATTTTGAAGTTAGAAAAAAGTTCTCTACCGTGCTTGAAAAGAATGTCGGAGTATTTTCGCAAAAGGGAAGTTGAAAATGCGAAAATTGATGTGGCAACGACCACAATTGAAGGGAAAATCGGAACTACCGGTTGCACTGTTCGTCTTTTGAAGTTCCTACGTTCATCTTAAAATGGCAATCAGTGCTGGCGATGAGAAAAGACTTAATAACGGCCAGGTCACGTGTAGAATGTAAAACAGCGCGACGCGTTATTGAACGATAACTGCAAGTTATTAGGGTCGATTGACGAGTAACTGGACGTAAGGAGCGCGTAAAATGCCTCTGGCGGTGTGCGTGCACGTACAGAGCTCCGCCTCGATTGTTGTTCCCATCGCCATTGGCGTTGACCGCCGACGTTACATATGAAAATTACTCCAGTACAAATGTCGCTAGGACTAATTTGACCGTACGCGCGATATTACATTAACATTCGTGCGGAGATCGCAGCTTCACAATAGCTTCAGTCGGTCCTCTTCTTCACGGGCGCACGGTGTGCACCGTCCCTGTAAACGGTCTGCTCCCGATTTTGATCTGATCAGCCGCTTTGCTCTCGATCCGACTTTNAACAAAAAAAAAAAAAAAAAAAAAAAAAAAAAAAAAAAAATTTAGCCGAATTAAAAGAAATGTAAAATCGCGAGGGAGCGAGGAGCAGAGCTACCGGCAGTGAGTCAAGGACAAAGTAGATTTAATCTTGCCTGCGACGCGAGTGCGATTTGTGTGGCTGCGCAACGTGTTACGATGAAATAGAATAGAATAGAATAGGTAAACTGACTGGACTGAGAAGAAGGGGTCGGCTTGCTTTCAGACAAGATGAGGAGCGCAAGTAGTTTGGACCAGTACAACGACGACGACTTCTTCAGCGGTGGCCCTTGCCCTTCATGTCGGTTAGCCATTAACAAGGAAACCGGTCGACTCAAGTTCGTAAGACGTGCAGAATTAACTTTGCTTTAGATTAAAGATCTGAAAGCATCGGTCGATCAGATAGATCAGTTAGTCATCGAAAATTGGCAAACTGCTGTTTTGCAACCGCAGGTGGTGCATGGGCGGAAACGATACTTGGCGCTTCCGAGTGAAACTGATGCTGTTGATCCCAGCCGTGTTGCTGCCGATTACTATAATATTCATCGCTCTGTCCCGGTCGCAGGTGATCGGCAAGGCTCCTTCTTATCACCGTACGTATTTGGTCCAGACGAGAAGGCAAGACGAGAGAACCGAGGAGGCTTTACCGCGTAAGTCGATTGCCGCAGAATAGATACAACGACACACCCGTGAAACGAACGACGATATTAACCATGTCCGGTTCGTTCGTTAGCGGCGTAATGTACCAGATGCATGACTCTGCTGATTTATCGATTTATCGTATCAGTGGGAAATAATTCGAACGAGTCGTACGATGAGGATCGTAAAAAACGGTGTAGTTGAGACTTCTGTCGCTACTGTAACTTGTTCCAAGGCTGCTCGCCTACAGCAAGAATATTTAAATTTAATCGTTTTCCTGTCCTGTCCGTTGCGAGCGAACATCTCCGTCTGAGATTCCAGAGATGTACGTGTATTGGTAATGAACTCTCGTCACGGTAGACGATGAATAGTTGAATGGTTGACTGAATAGTTGAATATAGGTCACGAAGGCAGGCAGACGATTGGACTTTTGCAACAGAATTAAGTGGGTCCCCAGGGTCTTGTGCGATCTTGTACCTAATAAACAGAAAAAAAAAAAAAGAGAGATTCTCTCGGAAATATTTTAAGAGTTTCGAGAATATAACTAAACAGGTAACCCGAGAGAAA
>NIPQ01089764.1:0-11492 GCA_002806875.1 Lepidotrigona ventralis hoosana
TAGTTGCAATATTTTATTAACTTTCTACTTTGAAAGTAAATTCTTATTGGAGTGAATAATTTTTATAAAATATCTAGCTAGCGCACAATCTACAGAAATAGTTTCGCCATCTAGCGGCAGAATAGTTCTAGGAAGAGCGCCATTAATAAAATGCTCGTTTTTTGCATCGTAAATTTTTCACTGATTCTTTATCCAATAATAAAATGTTTGTTAATAAAAATTGCGACTATGTTCCTTTTTTTCTTAGATATATGATGTATTTTTTCCCCATTATTTTAGCATAGAATTTACTTCAGCTTCTATACTATGTATATATATTAATAAATACAACGTAACGCGTACGTAAGGCGTGGGTGCATGCCGGTTGCACGCGATGCGAATATGCACGCTTAGGTGCATGCCAATATCTAATATTCCTCGCATCGTTGATCTCCTTTCCGGTTCTTTACAACGCGCTGACATCCGTTGGAGATTCTCATTCTGTTGAAATTTCATACGTTTTGTGTCGGCTATTATACGATAATATTCGTTAGAAATATTTGAAATTCGTATTATCTAACGTTGATCCACGAAGTGAAGTAACGGTAACTAACGGTGATTTCAACGATCAAGCATTCTTGCTGTGACTTCACTTTTCTGCAGTAATAGACACCTGTCGAATGCAACGTGGCTGTTGAATAATCGTTTCGAATGTTCTTATTCTATTTTATTTATTTGTCTATTTTATTTTATTTTATTTCCCTGTTCAATTCTCTATTTTACTCGTCTCTTTTATCTAGTTTTACTTCATTACCATTAATCTTCTGTCGTGGAAATTTTAGTGCTTTTTAAAGGAAAAATATTTCTCTATCTCTGTTTTAAATCGTTATATTCCTTCCTACATTGATGAAGTGCCACCACGTTCAATACAATAAATAATTCTCGATACAAATCTGGCAACACTGTTCATACTTTTTGATTTCCGCGGTGCAATACTTGTCTAAGTCGATATGATAGGATGTGACACAAAAATGGTAAGTGGATCACATAACCCCCAAAACCTGGGACACGAAAAAACATTGGATATCTGGTCTATGCAAGTAGTCAATGATTGAGTGCTCGGTCTATTCATATACCTAAATATATATATATATATATATATATTCAGGCGCATTCACTAGTTCTCCAACTCACCGTTGTTTAAACGTAGAGTGCGCCAAAAAACCAGTGATTCTTTAGTATGTCGGTATTTCAGGTTAGGAGCCACGAAAGTCCGTAAAATGGAATATCTATTCATATACCTTATCTGTGGTCTTCGTCCATGGTTTTACGAAAATTGTGTCCGAAATATCAGACACGAAAGAAAATGTTAAATTAGAAATCGTTTCAAAACCATGCGACAGGTCGAGAACATATATTCTAGGCTATGTTTTGTGGTTACGTGATATTATTACGAGAGTTGCATTTTCCGCGAAACCGGAAACCCGGTGTAGCGTGCCGCCTCAATTCGATCCATCGACGAGCAGCGTCCGTTCCCGTGGAATAATTCATGCACCTGAGAATAGCTGCAATGGCGTTCGCATGAGAAATCGCAGCGCCGATGTGGCGCCTGGTCATCGAGAATATGTCAGGCCGATTTGTTCCGCGGTGCATACAAATCGTACGGATCGTGACTACTCGAGTTGCCTGTGTGTAGTCTCCTAATCAGCGTCTCTGGTACCATGTCCATTTTTTCGGCGTTCGTCGTCTCTTACATGTTCTTATGCTAGCATACAATACAGAAAAATATATTTAAATTGATCTTTGCATGTTCGAAATTTAAATGAAAGGAGTACGTGATGATTCTCAGATGAAGTAAGTGATCTTTTTATGATTCTATAAGATTGTACTATCAAGATCAGTATGCTTTCGATCTGACCCGATCAGTTTAATATTTAAAAGAGAAAGTAATAATATAATTTATGATAGTAACAGTAGTAGTAGTAGTAACGTAACTTCCATCTGTTTCCTGATAAATATATTGAAACTAATTTCTGTAGTTGTACATGATGTATGTACGGCGTAACAAATTTACTCGATAAATCATTTCACGATTTCCAAACTCGTGTCAACTCGCATTACCCATTACAAATTCTCTTCAATGGAATGGAACTACACTGTTCTTCCTTTTAGAGTGCAAAATCGCGTCGCAAGGAATAAACCAATGATAAGAAAGGAGATGTAAATACAAAATCTTTGGTAAAAATGCGTATCTGTTTTTATTGAAAAAAAAAAAAAAAAAAAAAAAAAAAAAAAAAAAAAAAAAAAAAGTNNNCTTCGTGTACTGCGATGTTGTGTCAGACAGTAAGATATCGCCGATCGAGAACTGTATTCTTTAGCCGGCGATGACGATCGTGGCGACGCGATGCGATCGTCGATATCACGACGAAAAACATCTCGCGTCGTTATCGATCATTCCTAGCTCATCACGCGGCTAGAACGATTACATTAATCGACCCAGATTTCGGGCAGGATCGCGCCGAGACCAATCATGCCGCCATGATCATTCTCGCAGTTACGTGTCCGTGGGCCGATATTTATCCACAATGCCGGCCCCATCTCGATGGGGAAATTCGTTCCTACTATATTTATAGATATACATATACATAGATATACATTTTATATTTATATAACATATTACATATCTACGGCTCGCTGTAGATCTCGAGAAAAATGCCACGCATGTCATTCATCCCTTTCTCTCTCACTCTCTCTCTCTCTCTCTCTTTCTCACTTGCATACATTCTATCTATTTGTCAATTTTTTCGCTGTTCGCCTCTTCGTGATCACGGAAGAAGAGAAACGCGAGTGTGACATGTTCGTCTACTAATATATTAAAAATACGAAGTCGACTAGGCACCGACATGACGACGACGACGACACGATCGACAATGTTATTACTCCTGCTCGTTACACAACGTTGCCGATCTACGGTGGCTGCCCTTGTTCATTTATTGTTCATATCCTCTCGTCCCTCGTTTGATAATCGTTCGTAACAATTAGGCGCAATCCCATCGCCGGCAGCCGGGAAATCGGCGACAATTTCTCCGATCTGTCGTGCGTTCACGCGTGTCGGCCGTGGCAGTATTACAGTACACGTTCGGTCGGTGATTGGCTCGATGCAAAAATAGCAGAATTCTCTTAACGGCTAATTGCACGAAAGAGCACACGTACACACGTGCTCCTCCTTGCTTGTTTCTCGTAATTAGATCACGATCCTGCAGACTGGATTTCGCCCGCAATAGCGACACTCCGCGCGTGCGCAATAACGATCCACGTGGCCGCGAATTGAAATTAACCGCACCATGCAATCGAGAGATTCCCGCATGGAAATGGTACGTATTCTCGGATAAAATAATCACCAGACAATTTAACAATATATATATTATATTATATCAATAATATATTATTGTCTGATCTATGATCATGTGTTTCCTTTGAAAACAAAACAATCCCTTGGCTTTCGAAATTCCCATTAATTCTGCGTCAAGCCAACACACGCACACGCGCTTCCGCGAGCATAGTAGCAGCAATTGTGGTGGTGGTGGTGATGGTGATAGTAGTAGTAGTAATAGTAGTAGTAATAATAGTAATAATAGTAATAGTAGTAGTAGAAGTAGGTAGAGGGCGTCTAGTGTTAGTTGAAAGAAAAATCAATTCGCGGCGATCACAGTGGCAGCCGCCGAAGATGACGACGATGAGGATGATTTCTTCTTTAGCACGATGTCCTTGATGTTGAGATTGACCTTCTCTTTGCGCGGTGGCGGCACCGATTGTAGACAAAACCTCTTGAACGCCTCTAGCTCCCGCTCCGCATCGTCCATTTCTCCATCCTCAAGGTCTATATCTTTGGGCGTGAATACGCTCTCTGCAAAAGACACGCTCTGAATACTAGAAATTGGTGGGCTTAAAACGGTGGGTGGTATTAGGGGAAAGTCTGATGATTTCTTTTTTCTCATTCTGGCTGTGTCTTTAGAACTCTTTACTTTTTTTATCCTTTGCCTTTCTTAATGTAACAAGTATTGTCCTTTTGGTATCATTGGACTATGGCAAGTCACGGGCAATATATACGCAATGACGAGAAATGACAAGTTAGTAGAACAGAAGTAAAGAAATTTAGAGACAAAGACGTAATTTTGGCGGATGCACAAGGATGGAGGAAGAAACAAATCTCGATTGAAGATTCGTGAGGAAACGGGGCGAGAATGGGAGAGACGTTTCTCAATTTCTAGAAACATCGTCTTCGACTACGACAAAAGAGAACGCTTCACGTGATCCATAAGCATGCAACAGCTTCTTTCCCACGTTTGGTAATACAACGGTTCTCGAAAACACAAAAACAGGGAATAAGAGATCGTAATAGTGGAAAAATAGATATCTGTTTTATTGCAACACGTGATTAAAAAATTATTTCGTATACTCTGGTACTGTCGATCACTCAAGATCGGTCAAATATATCACAATTCGAGATTTCAGGTAGATAGTCGACGTAGGTTAACTCGCTGTCATGGTCAATGTACTTGGCAAAGCGTGACTCTTTTGAGTGATCTACGTATCTTTTCTTTATCTTTATCTTTCTTTCCTTTCCCCTTTTCCGTCGTACACGATCGACTGAAAAGCTTCCGTTTTCATTGAATAGTTGTATAGCGATTAATACACGCGAGGTATTCTCTCTGGAAACGTTTCGCGATTACATAACTTTCAAGGACGTACAACTAGAAAGAAAATAGAAAAAAAAAAAGAAAAATATACAGTAAATGGACCATATGCTGTACTAAAAATCGAGTAGTAAATTGTTACGTGGTGAATGTGATTATTATGAATAATACAAAAGTTCGATGAAACAGTCACCTGATTAGTCGAACTGAAAAATATGAAGTCGTTGCGCGCGAAGGAAAATAAAGAAAAGATAGTGCTCACTGGCCAGAGTTCTCTTCCGGACAATCCCTCGAGAAATTCGTGGTGGCCAATTCGAAGAGATCCCGAAGTGTATACATCCCCGGTACATTCGATTAAATTTTCTCTCTTTCGAGCTATAGCCTGCGATCGAGACTTGGTCCTAACGCGGTACACTGTCCTGTCCTGACGGAAAACGAAACGAAAGAAAAACCGTCGTCAGTTTGACTCAACCTACACTCTTACACGTCCATTTTTTTTTTTTTTTTAATACTTTTATGTCGGTTGTGTGTGTGGTGTGTGTGTGTGTGTATGTATGTATGTATATATGTACATTATCTCTAAGTAATGTTTTCTTATGTATATATGCTAGTCTTTCATTCATATTTAAATAAAAAATAGAAATAAACAAAAAAAGAATCGAATAAAAAAAAAGAGAGAGAGAGAGAGAGAGAGAGAACAGTTTTTTGAATTATAGCGGGAGCGAGAAACGCAGCCCGAGGGTGTGTTAAGGAAAACAAAAAAATGAAAGAAGCAAATTTACATGTTAAACTCTGATTATTGTTGTTTCTCACCAACGAGGTTCCAGTCATCTCCGCATTGTCTTGCGCCGGTTCCACGCTTTTTCTTTTTCTTGCTCTTGCTGTTGGATGACACGGCTATCGAGGCGTTTATCGCTTCTCGGACCGCCGTCTTTGCATTCTGCACGTCCTCCATGCTAGGCTCCGTCCTCACTTTCGTCAAGGTCACGCTAGTCCCTTTCAAATTGATCCCATTCTCTGGTATAGGCTGACCATTCGTCACTTTGCTGATCTGTATGTTAGCCAAGCCGCTCAGAGTCGTGCAGTCCGGTGTCAGTCTACTTCTCAGTTCCGCCAAACTCGACGGAATGATACCATTAGCATGTTTCAGATTTGTATTTTCCGTCGATGCTTTCGACGACAGGTCACCTTTCACGATGTAATCTGGTTTTGGTGGCGACGTTAGACCAGCGTTGATCGCTTGTTGCAACGCGGGACTCCTGATGGTGACCATACCGTTCTCTGATACTTTTATAATAGCTGCCTGTTGGGTAGGTGGTACCTTCATCGGACCAAATGCTGGGTTTCTTATGGTAACCATGTTGGTATTCGGATTATGAAGTATTCTCGCAGGTTCGTCTGAATGATCGTTCATAAAAGGATCACTATTTTGTACCGTTGATTGGTTTGATGTGTTGCCAGAATTCGATGCATTTTTGTTTTTCTTTTTCTTCTTTTTGCTGCTAGTACTTTGACCTTGTTGCGTTTCTTTAGATATATCTGCGATGAAACATGACATTACTACAGAGATATAAAATTATATCATTATGAAATATCAGATAAAGGCACCAAGTAGTTTTTATCTTACCTTTCTCCACGGGTTTGGGTAAAAGATCCTGCTTCAATTTCCCGGTGTCAACCACGATCACGTTACCACCGGCTTGAGAACTCGCGTAACTCGACTGAACGCCGCTCATCGGCGCAGCAATTATCGTAGTTTGCTTAGGCGGATTTACTGGCNGCAGCAATTATCGTAGTTTGCTTAGGCGGATTTACTGGCTTAGGCAATGGCGCTGATCTTATCGGCAATGGTTTCGCAGGAGCGTCGACTTTTGTTATCGTAATGCCGGGAGGTAATTTTAAATTTTCTATGTTGATCTTCGAGTTCGCGCCAATGTCTTTAAATTGACTGCTAAGAGGCGAGTTAACTCTTTCGGTGGATGCCGATTGTATCTCCGGTCGCTGCTTGACAGTTGCCTGGTTTATTACTTTATTTGGAACTTTTTGGTTATCGTTCTTCATCTGTTTAATAGTGATACTAGTATGTGTATTCTTATTGCTTTTGGTGGAACTCAATTGCCCATTTTTGCCTTGCGACTGTATTTTTGTCTTCTTGTTGTCACTGCTGATATTCAAATTCTGCGTTGGCTTTTGTGAAACTGAAGTTTGAGATGGAGCATTGACTTTATTCTGCTTCTTTCCAGTTATATTCTGCGATTGATTTTTGCTCTTATTTACAACGTTCTGTTGCAGCACGTTCTCCTTATTCTCCGTATTTTTCTTATCTTTTTTGGATTTCGTTTTTGTTTCAGTAACACTCTGTTGTTGAACCTTTTTCTCATCTACTTGTTTTCCTTTGCTCTTTTCATTGTTTGACTGTTGTTTTGTGTTATTCTTGCTATCGCAAATTTTGTTCTGTGCCTGTTGTTTCGAATTGTTCATTTGCTGCTGTTTGTTCCCCTGTTGAAACAAATTATTGTTATTATGATTAGTGTTATTGTTGTTACTGTTATTGTTATTCGCTTTGGTCTTCTTCTTCTTCCCGTTGACATTCTGATTTTGTTCGTTCTCCAATTTAAAGCTGGCAACTTCTTTCGTCTGACCATTCACCAATGTGAATAAAACTTTATCTTCGGCTGGTGTTTGACCCTTCAACGTAATCGTGACTGTTGGTTCTGCGCTGTTAGATTCCATGACTCTTTTGATCGTTACAATCTGAGGTTGGGTCTCCATCTGAACCGGTTTCTTTGTCTCCTCTTTTGCCTTTACTTCCTCCATTTTTTTCATTTTCTTCTTCAACTTTTTCCTCTCTTTC
Source organism: Lepidotrigona ventralis hoosana (assembly GCA_002806875.1). Classification (NCBI taxonomy): domain Eukaryota; kingdom Metazoa; phylum Arthropoda; class Insecta; order Hymenoptera; family Apidae; genus Lepidotrigona; species Lepidotrigona ventralis. Next base: position 7,531 of record NIPQ01089764.1, read on the forward strand.
TTCGTCAATTTTTTATCATCCAAATCGACGGTCAGTGATTTCTCCGTGGCATTAGTTTTCGTGTTTGGGCTATTACTACTGGTTATCTGTACTTTGTTAATCTTATTACTAACTTCATGTTTATCACTTTTGATCGCCGTTTTATTATTCGTCTGGCTAGAGGCCATTGTTTTATCGGCTTTACTAACGTTTTTACTCTTTACATTCGTATTCACAGATGCAGTCTTCGTTTTGCTATTTATACTACTGGTACTACTACTACTACTGCTGCTACAGCTACTGCTACTAGTATTACTACTATTGCTACAGACTTCTTGCTTGTCTTTCTTTTTATTATTTAATTGCTTTACAGTCGACGATGCTACTGGAGGTGACGTAGGTAAAATAGATACTTCGGGTAGGTTACACTGAGGTAATAATCTTTGAGGAACAGGTTTCTGAGGATCTACAACAGTAATCGTCACTTCCGGTGTCTTTTTTTGCAATTCTATTAGTTTCTGCTTTTCAGCCTCTTGTCTATCTCTTTTAAGCTTTTCTTCCAACTGTAACAAATAAATAATCAAAAAATAATTTAATTAACTTTACACATATATGAAAAGTTAACCATAATTTATACTCACCTTCCGTTGTTTCTGCCTAGCTTTCTTTTCGGCCTTTTTGTTGTTATCTTTCTTTCCATTTTGATTACCCTCGATGAATTCAAGCAGTTCTTCCAGATCTCTCTGATCTCGTTGATCTGATTGCATTGCAGGAATAGTTGAAATTGGAGTGTTCAATCTCGGCGCGGAATTCGTCACTGCCTTCATTTCCGTACTTGTATCAGATACTACCGACTCTGACGGACTTTTCGAAGGACTACACGTGGCTTTACATTTTCTAGCTTTTTTCTTGGTTAATAATTGCCGTAACCGTTCTCTCATTTCATTATAATTTCTACTAACTGGTGCTACCGAAGGCTGGAAAAAAAAAAAAGATTCGTTCGTAATGCGGCGCCTCAGGTCATGCGTAAAGTCCAAATAATAAAATCTATTTACAACTCCATGGCCAAATACTTCACAATAACAACAATCGCAATGTCTGCTCGAATCTCTTTGCACAGAACTACTCGTGGAACAAGAATCCTCTTGACTACTCCCAGAATCCGAACAATCTCCATCCCCGGAACTTACTGAAATAATGCGGCATATTCATAGATGTTACCTTTCCGTAAGAAAAGAAAATTATTCTCGAATAAAGAACAAGAAAAATAGTTCAATAAATACTGACAGTCGTTACATGAAACTCTCTTAATGTGCTCGACATTAGCCTGCTTGTGACAGGCATGCGACGAATGATTGCTATGTGTATGAGATCTATGAGTAGGACCCGTGTTTTTTACCAAATCTGGAAGAGGTCCATGAGAGTGTGAATGAGTGGTACCTATTCAAGTCCAAAAATAATATCATATATATGAGCTCTTTACGTTTTTTTTTTTAATAAATTATTTGAAAAATACTTTAAAAACTAGGCATGAAACGATTAATTGCAATGATTGAACATATATAATTACCTTGATGTGTTGTATGATTGTGAGCGGTGTTCGGTGTCTGCGTTGTAGAATGTCTCGTTTGTGTTTGAGCAGACTGAGTAGAACCAGTTTTTACTACAGGTTTATTTGGTTCTTGATTAATCTTTACGGTAGGAGGCGACGATGGCTTCGGATGGCCATTCGGTACAACGGGTTCAAATACAGCTAATAACATTATCAAACATTATAATACAATTTTAATAATATGAAAAAATAAGATTTTCTTTTTTATATTTACATTTTGTTAGGCAGGGGCAGGTGTCCCATATCTTGCGTTTCGAATTCAGTAAACACAAGCAAGGTGGATTTTCTAATACCATCTTTCTTTCCGTTATTTCTCTCACATGCTGATATACACATGAACAAGGCTGGGCATCAAGGCTGGCCCTTAAATCCACATCTTCATTTGCATTTCTCACTTCGTTGTCGTCGCTTTTTATCTCCTTTATTTCTAGATTCTCAATCTTTTTCTTCACCTGCGTTGCCGAGAAATTAGCCGTGTCTTCTGCAATAAAATGAAATGAAATAATATGTTTGGCATAAATTACACTAGTGTTATATCTCAGCAATTTTTACCTAATAAACCATTTGTTAGTTGCGGAAAAGGATTTTCTAACGGTAACAGTATATTTTCTACGTCGCTTTTATTAACCTGCAAGTTAATTAAATTAATTTCTGATGCTAGAGAGAACAACAATAAAGAAACAAAAGTGTTCTTACAGTAGAAGATATTGCAGGTCCTATACACATATGACATTCACAGCTTTTCCCTTCGTCTATATTATTCTCTAAACAAGTTCCTTCAATATGCGCCCTTCAAAAAGAATTCGCAGATTAAAAACAAAAACTTAAAATTACGATTACAGCCAGTGAATACGGTGATAAGTACCTGACTGATCTAATTGCAGATTGTACTAAGTGGCAAGTTGCACATGCATAGTCAAAGAAATCTTCCTGTCCATTAGCATAAATATCCGTGGAGGGTTGTGTACCTGCCACATCAGATAATTTCTGACGCAAAGATTTCATAATCTTGCTCCAGTCGTCCAATAAAATTTGCAGAATTTCGATACTAGGAAGCATATTGGGCGAGTCTAAACTTAAATCCGGCGCGGGACTTAAAGGCCTACTATCCACTTCTGATACACCAATTTTTTCTTGTGATGTAAGTGTTGAAAGTTGTCCATCCGCTTCTTGTAATTCACTGGGGGAAAAAAAAGAGATGAAGAAAATCGAATCATCGATTCATAAATATATACAAAGCAATATATTGTCGACATACTTTGCAACGTTAGATGNATCCGGCGCGGGACTTAAAGGCCTACTATCCACTTCTGATACACCAATTTTTTCTTGTGATGTAAGTGTTGAAAGTTGTCCATCCGCTTCTTGTAATTCACTGGGGGAAAAAAAAGAGATGAAGAAAATCGAATCATCGATTCATAAATATATACAAAGCAATATATTGTCGACATACTTTGCAACGTTAGATGATTTATTTAATACACGCGGTTCCACAAGTTTTCTAGTTGCTGTGAACACTTCCCTTACTTGCCTAAAGTGGATCATTCGATATGCTTGTTCTACACTGAAATACGCACCGCTTATGAAACTTTGTTCATAGATTTTCTTTCCTGGGATTGTGATCAATTGATATATAGTTACATTATTGCTAAAATATAATTCATGTCATAACTTACTTGTACTTGTCCATCCACGACTCGGTTTCCACCCATAAATCTCTAATTACTGTCATTTCTTTATCAAACCACAAATACCTATGAACGAGCCGTTGATATTCTGAGCCTTTCAAAGGCAAAAGTTTCCGTAACTGTAAAACCTAAGATATGTATTTTGGTGTCTATTGGACATTGTAAAGCAATTAAAATGTTAGCAAGTTTATTTACCTGACCAATGAAGGGAGGCAAATTGTTTTGTATGAATGGGTCATCATATATATAAATCTGATATAACTTTTTAATAAAAGCAGCCCATGGCAAAGGAAACTCGTAGTTGAACTTGCCCAAATGATCTTTTAAGAGCTTCACAAATTCAGAAATCTTTACAGCTGTTGTTATCAATGCGTCGTAATCATCTAAAAGACCTACAAAAAGATAGCCCATGGCAAAGGAAACTCGTAGTTGAACTTGCCCAAATGATCTTTTAAGAGCTTCACAAATTCAGAAATCTTTACAGCTGTTGTTATCAATGCGTCGTAATCATCTAAAAGACCTACAAAAAGATACGACATGAAACTAACATTTGCGCCAGCTGACAGGGACAAATCATTTAGTTTCAAGTATATTATGTTTATATTAACCTATAAGAAAAATTTCTGCTAAATTATTTACACTAAGATCATGTAGAAGAGCTAATAATCGAACTTTTACTTCTA
>NIPQ01089765.1:0-33090 GCA_002806875.1 Lepidotrigona ventralis hoosana
CAACGCGCTGTGGCGAGCGACTGTATCCCCGCATTTATTGGAATTAATGTTCATCAGGCACTGTTCCTAAATGCACACGATCGATCGGAACAACTACCGAGTTAGGAACAAGTGAGAAACAAAATGTATTTTTAATCTGGTATAATTGAACAGTGGTAATTGTTCTTTTTCACGATAAGTTTTTTTAATTATGTACTTCAGACTACAGAGTATAGTACCATATGGTACCACGACAAAGAATTGAAACTTCATTGTTTCAATTAGAATTAAATTTATTGTCTTGCTCTAGAATTAAATCAAACTGAATTAAATCGTATGATTTTTGTTACAAGGAATAAATATACTTCAATGTAACATTTTTTGTTTTATTTTTAATGTAAACATGTACACGAAAGAAAATAATTGTGTCATTTCCCACAATATAAATATAAAATATAAAATTATTCACATGACTTTTAATAAGGAAAATCTCATAAATATACTTCAATGTAACATTTTTTGTTTTGTTTTTAATGTAAACATGTACACGAAAGAAAATAATTGTGTCATTTCCCAAAATATAAATATAAAATATAAAATTATTCACATGACTCTTAATAAGGAAAATCTCATAAATATAAATCGTTATTAATAAAGAGAAAAACAAACGAACAAAGAAAGCTGTATATACATATAATTTACCTACGCAAACCTGAAATTATATGAAATAATGGTTTCCTCAGAAAAATTCTTACACAATATACATACTACATACTCTTGTTACTACAAACTATCTCGATAAAAAAAGAACCTTTCAAAAATATGTTTAAGTATGTATACATAGTATACACAGTATACCACAGTATTATTTACATTAGCTATCAGTTTCCAGCCTATTAAACAAACCAAAGGTGAATAAAATTGAGACTGATTTGTATTTGATAGAACAAGTTTACATGAGATTCGGCACGTTAGAGTAATTTTATTTTCGCGTCGGGATTGTTTCTCGGTGGAGGCGAATTGCCAATTCGTTCGTTTCCCCCTGAACAAACAAACAAATAATAAAAGTCGGAGACCGACCGGTACACAAAAAAACGTGAAAATACATCGGTCGTGAAGAACGCGAAATTTTTCGACCGATCGGAATGCTTCTCGTTGTTTCACAATGAATTACACTCGCGAGGACGTGAGCGTGGTTGAAACTCGAAAGCAACGACCGTCCAGGAACCAAGGACGAAAACACGATCCCGCGAGACACGGAAAAAAGTTCCTTCGCTCGACGTGTCTATTAAACTTTTATTAAGCTTGACGCGCAACAAACGGTTGCACTCGAATCTTTTTCCCTCTTTTTTTTCTTTTTTTTTTCCTTTCTTTAATCAGTCGAAACGCTGCCAAATTCTCATCCCTCGCAAACGATTAAACGAAAATTAATTATCTCTTTTTTCACTTTATTGTAAGATACTGAGATAAAAAGTAGGAAAGTATGTGGCAATTTTCTAGAAATGTTTTCACGCCATCATATCGTTTATATGTGTATGTTTTCAGAAATCAACGGATTAAATTTGACGAGAGACTGATCAGATCGATTGTGAGAAGATCCTACGGTTCTAATATTTATTGAGCTACTCTCTCGATTGAAAATTCTGGACTCTAATTCAAGAGCTGCTACAAGAAACAAAGAGAGCAAGTAGAGTGTGTATCGGATAAATACAAAGTGTGCACAATTGTTTTTCGGACAATTCTTTACACATAATCTATATACATTGGCTATCACAACATGTGAATACGTATCAAACTATACTAGAAAATTACAAAAATTGCAACAATCGCTTTCTCTCCTTTTTTTCAATTTTATGAAACAACGTTCTTCTACAGCGAACCGAAGTTTTACAAAAACTAACACAGATTCTTGACAACGAAAATTCAACTGATATCATTCGATGGCTATTAATTTTGAATTTTTTAACTTGATTTAATTAAATACTAATCTTTGTCAGAGAAAGAGAGTAACAAATACAAAGTAAAATTAAACACCCAAAATGTCCCAGTAGTCCAACATAGATTGTTAGGAATATCTACAACCACACAATGACACGATTTAAGAGTTAAAGCGCGCGCTAGAAAAGATACCTAAGCACCAAGTGTAAACAAAATCGCGAAGTGTTCTCGAGCGTTGGTTGTTGAACAACCCTCGACCTCCCCAATCACGTTTCATCATCGTGGCTTCGATGTGTAGCGAGGAAATTGGGTCTACAGGACGCAACAAGCCGTCGATTCGATCAGTTTGCTGGCACGGTCGTGGCATATTCTCGTAAACGATCAACTATGATAGAAACAGAAGGACAGACACACCGACTGAAGGAAGGAAGAAACTTTCCAAGCCATTGTCGTACAGATAGATCCCTGACGAATACAAAGACAGTTTGAAAACTGTTGATTCGAAAAAAAAGAAACGATATGTCTGATCAAGTGGCCAAATTCGATCGTTTTATCATGTTGAATCATTCGCCGATGATGTTGAAACAATATTCTTGCAAGATTTTTGTCATTTTCTGTTTTCCCTATCTAACAAGTTGTAAGTTTGCTGGCAAAGTTCGGATACTCTTTGCTTCTTGGACAAAGATCTTTTTCCGACAGATATGAATATTATAGTTGTCGTTGTTCGTTTGTAAACGAGTAATATTTCGCATGAAATTTTTATTCGTAACTTTCTAGCAGGAGATATATGATATATAGTGATATAATGATCATTCAATGATATATGATATTGATATATAATGATAATGATCATTCAATGATATATGATCATTCGATTCGCGTAAATGAAAGACATAACACGCGAAGAATCATTCTTAATTCAGCATCCGTATCACAGACGAACTAAAATCAAAAAAATCTAAAAATCAAAATACGTATTTCGATGCATTTTAAACAGGGCAGCTATTGAATTTGAAATTAATCCGGCAAATCGAAGGAATAGTCACGAAACACAACGATATCAGTCTGCAAGAGTGTATAATTTGCTTGATAGTCGAAAACTTGAAAGGATTGCCTGACTGATCTAAAGTCAAGGATCTATCCAACTAATTAGACCGTAGCGTTTAATCCGAGCAATTAATCTGTTAGTTAGATATTCGACCGCGACGAGAATTCCCGCTCGATGTTTTTCGTTATTATTCTCGGTTAAACCGTGCATCCTCCGATCAACTATCATGATCGACCGTGTCGTTTCGCAGATACAGTGTAATAGGGATAATAAATAAAATTCTCCGCGTACGATGGAAATTCTGATTCATCGATATTCGTCGCGATACGTGGCACTTTATCATGCGAAACGAAATCATCATGCAATCCGATTGTATCGTGTTTGAAGTTCAATAAATCATATTTTACAAAATTATTCTTTCGAAAAAATTAGCACAGTGACTGAGAATTCTCTGTGTTTATGCATTGTACAAAATAATTTGCATTGCTGTCTTATCAGTTGAATAAAAATCAGTTCATCTTCCAAGTTTTCTCTATGGAAGTCAGCTGTTTTTTTTTTCTTCTTCTTTTTCTTTTTATTTTAACCTTAGCAGTATAACTGACAGCTACTGTCTGCCAAACATGTGATTGGAGTGATAAGAATTAATTAATTGAGAAAATTAATTAATCTTCGTAAATGCAAAAAAAACTCACTACTTATTATGTGTCATAATTTACATATTTATAGTAAAGCTCTGTTGTTCTAATATACCTTTGTATCTTAACGAAACAATAACTTATTTTACACAGAAATAATTAAGAAATATTTCCACAGAGAAATTCAAAAACAACTGAAGGAAAATCCCCAACAGGTTCATTTTCAAGCAATAATCTTTTTATTTTCACTTTGCGAGATATCGAGACGAATCGATTCCGACGATCGAAGGGCCACTGCCACAACAACTTAAAATCATGCCATCAACCGTATCAAATTCGTAAATTCATCAATCAATATTAATACAAACGAATTTTTTTTTTAAACAGTTTTTCGGTGCCTAAACCTTCGAATCTTCCTCCCACTCGTACTCTCTTTTTTTTCCCAAGATTGATGTATAATAATAAGAATAAAATAATAAAAATGTGCCTGCTTACTGTAACCTTAATTCTAAAAATCCTTGAAATTCTAGAAATCTTAAAACGAGACAGCGTTTTTTTAGCGAATCCCTGCCCCTATGTTTCAACTATAATCGACGAATGTTTCGGCGACGAGCAATTCGGCGATATTCGTTTCACGGCGACGTAAGAACGCGTCGGTTGTAAAACACGGGGCCGGCCGTAAAAACGAATTGAAACCGTGCAGAGTGATCTCCTCGCACGCACGGCGGAACCTGAGCGAGGTTCGTTTTTAGCGCGAGGATAACAAACGGCCGAGTTCCCGGCTACCCGAAGAAGACTTGTCTATTTTTCCAGCAAACTGTTCCACGTGTTTCTCGCTGTTCCTCGTCAAGATCTCTCGAGGGTTATCCGACTCGGTTTACTCGCCACCTAATTTCGCAACGTCTCGAAGGTTCGTCGCACGAAACTTCCGTTCTCTCTTGACGACGTCCCCTCCGTTTCGCTATTATGCAAATCGCGATCGTCGCTTATTTTTCGTTATTTTCAGACTGGCGGCTCGCCAATTCTTTCTGCCCGCCATTGTGCCTCTTGAAAGACAGATGCACCTACGTCTCGATTTGCATTTAAACGTCCGGAGTAGACGGTGTTTCTTGCTGTTCCAGTTGGTGTTGCCATCACACTTTTCATATGACAGCGNTTTTTTTTTTTTTTTTTTTTTTTTTTTTTTTTTTTTTAGAATGGTTAAGATTTTTATTTTGTGTGAAAATATACACACCATACCTATAAAAAATATTCAGTATAATATTTCGTACAATGTTCAAACAGATAAAATAGTTTCTATTTTTTAATCATCTTCGTAAAGATATTTGAAATTGTGATGAAGATCCACGGTCTAATAATCACGCTAAGAGCCTTTTTTTTCGAAACAAAATTTCTAACTTCTAGGATCGTAGGAAAAATTCGAGAGTGAAGAAAATGCAGAAAAATCACGGAATATAGAAAGACATGTACATATATAGAATGTCGGAAGTAAAGTACTTCGTATAATACTTAGTTGCGGAAATAAACTCCAGTTTCTTTAATTCTGTTCTTAGGAAATTACACAAAGATCCTTTGATAAGTGTAATTTTATTTTGATTAGAAAGAAATGTTACAAAAGTATAATATAAAAGAACTTAGATATATAATTAAGGAAATTCTGCGACAATAAAGCTATAGTTACTATATTTTAATATCATGACAATTTTCTTTAAATTGCAAGAAATATAGAAAAATAGATTTTCAGCCTCAAAGTCACTAATAATTTGACTGAATGTTGAAATTATTCCCGTGTTAGAAAATAGATTATCTAACCTGTCGTGTCTTTTTTCTGTGGCCTTCGAGTGTCCAAATATAAAATATTATCGATACAAAAGTTTTCGATAAAAGTGAAACGAGTTGGATTAACTTTAATAAAAATTATATACAACTGTTACGAAGAACACAAACGATCACGAATGAAAATCAATTACGAGCAATCAGCACGTTCTATATGCCAATAAACAGTCTTATTTGAGAAAGTTAAACTACGAGTTGCAAGATTAATGCAGACGAGGAAGGATGACGATAGAAACAATGATGATAAACTCGCTCAATTCGTGAAATAAAAATGGCGACAGAAGAAGAGACGAGAGAAGCGGAATACGTTGGAAAGATCATTCATAATTTCGATTAAAATAGACTCGAGAAGTGAAAAGATTCGACGCTGCTTTATGAGAACAAAAATACACTTCTTTGAAGATCAAAGCAATGTTAAGAACTAAAACTCGAGACCAGACTATAGAATGACGAACGAACAACGAATTTATCACTTTATTTCTAAGATCAGCGTTATTAGAATGATTTATTTCGCAGTAGACAGGCAAAGGGATTATTTCACACCTTTATGTGTTAGAATGTCGTTAAAAAATGAGAAATCCCTCTCTCGTGACTCTGGCACTGTTCGTTTTTTGACCTTCGATTTAATTGGCTTTATCCATACTACAAGGTGCTCTCGAATTCCTTTTTCTGCATAATTTAACCCATAACTGAAGGACAAAAGAGTACAGTTCAGTTTGTAGATGAGAGATTGAAAATTTCAAGAAACGCGACCATTTGAAGGTAATCGCTATATTAACTATCATCTAGTTATGTAAGCCAGGATTATGACTAAAATTATGTAAGTCAGGATTATGAATCAGGAGTCTCCGTTTAATTTGCAATTTTAATGGTCGAGCGTCGTGTAAATATGAAATAGAAGAATTTTACGACGAACAGGTGTGAATTTCGAGCAATTTGTTCAGCGAACAGTTGGGTTAACGTTTTGCGAAATTACATACGTTTGCTCGCTCGCAGCAAATGATTCACCGATCAAATTGTTCGCGAAGAATTCTACTTGAATAAAAAAAAACAGAAATTCGAAACTTTGTTTCCTTTCTTCTGTTTCTGTTCCTGAACAATAAATCAAAATTATCCCCAATTTCCTTACCTACTCGTATATTTTATTATACAACTGCTTTAGAGATAGATAAATGTTATACAAACATTCTTGTAAATTATGTACCAATATCGCATCGACAAAAGAAACACTAATCTAACATTCCTCACGATTTATATCCGACCAGATTTATATCAGAGAAATGAAACATTTCTCAGCAGATAAACATCAAATATATATTATAATTTCTTTTCTTTTTTTTTTATAAAAATTTATTCATTTAGAGACGAAAATTCGTAGAAGTCCATTTCGTCTCTAAATGAACGTTCTTGGTGAATTTTTTGCACTTTTGGAACTCAAGACTGGCCAATTTAATTACAAGATTAGATATTAGTTATAAGATACACTCTCGTGCTTCATATTTTAATACAATCATAATTACAAGATTAGATATTAGTTAGAAGACTCTCATNCATTTAGAGACGAAAATTCGTAGAAGTCCATTTCGTCTCTAAATGAACGTTCTTGGTGAATTTTTTGCACTTTTGGAACTCAAGACTGGCCAATTTAATTACAAGATTAGATATTAGTTATAAGATACTCGTGCTTCATATTTTAATACAATCATAATTACAAGATTAGATATTAGTTAGAAGACTCTCGTGCTTCATATTTTAAATTAATTCAACAGATATAATTATCAATCTTAATAATCGAGCGTCGTGTAGATATGAAATAGGAGGAAAGGGAATACTTTTGAACAATCTACAATGTTTTTCTATCTTCTTCGTAATTCTAAAGACATTGCCACGATATTAAAATATTATTCTCCGTTTCAATATCATTCTCATATTCTTTAATTACATCTTTCGATCTGCTTTCATTATCGAAAGTTCAATGATCGAATGTCAGGCGTTTAATATACTTGGGGCTTGCCTGCGATCATGCGTGTTCGCACGGTTCGCATTATTCCGTCCGTATGAAAATTCGTTTCGTGTGGGAAAGCTGAATGTGGGTCATGCGAATAACCTTTTGGATTGGCAGCAATCGTCGCGGTCCTTCAAAATCGATTGCACTTCCATTAATGACAGATGAGCGTGAGTTTGAAACCGAGCATCTTGAAATCCCGCGCAATACACGCCGAAATTCGTGGATTAATAGGTAAATAACTGGCTTTGATTTCCACCGAATTTTCGAACTTGTCGACATTTCGATGTCTTGCCGCGAAAGACAGAGAGTTTTCCAGAAATAGTTGATTAACAAGTTCTATTTTAAGTACAGTGAAATCAACAAGATCAGCATTAAAATAACAATTACGTTATAATTAATTACGAAAGAATAGCAGTTGTGTGAAGTTCCTCGCGATTTCGCTTCGTTTCGTGCCTATTTTAATTAAATGTTAAACTGAGAAATATAATGGAAATTATCTTCCGAATAATATCATTATTAATATATCATTATTGAGAAACTAATGACATCCACTTTATGTTGATTATTTAATAAGTTAGTCGATAGTTTTTTTAAAACCTTTAGTACCAGATTGAAATAGAAAGAAAAAGCTTTCTAAAAATGAGCTACTAAAATCCTTAACTGAACAGAATTTAAATTCAAATTTATCTAAAATCACGCATGGAGAAATTGAATTATTTCGAATCAAACAAAAGATTTAAACGTATTTTAATGTTAAAATTTTTATACATTTTTTTCTACATGCTCGATGCACGATTGTAACTATTCATCGGTAAAATATTTCAACACCGTAGAAGAATGAAATATTGTTTTCGCTCGAAAAAGGACTAAAATTACTTAAAATCGACAGGATCAACTCTATCTTTTTTTAAGTTTTTTTTTGTTTTGACCAACAACAACAGTTTTTATTTTTATTTACCGACATACGCTTCTATTCCAGTGTTAAAACACAATTTCTCCACATTTTTATTCTGAAAATATTTACTCTGAACTCAGAGAGAACTGAAACCTTTTACATTCGACGAGCATTTTCGCGAAAAGATAGACAAGTCAATTAATAGAATTATTATATTTGATATCATTTTGAAAATTTTCACGAATATATTTCATGTCTGTCATACGAAACTTTTTGAAATTTTATTAGCACTACAATGAGACACAATTGTGATTATATTAGTAATCTTGCAAATGAACAAAACTTACGAGACATTTATCACAAGCATGTACTTAACAAAAACTTAATTGACGAATATTAATCTTTAATATAGAATTAGTATCAAAAATAGTCAATTAATAATTATATGAAATACTTTGATGATTTTTACCAATTGTATATTTTGCAATTTTTGTATACATTTCCAAATTTTATCAATATACAGCAATAAGCAAGACTGATGACATACAAATAGAATTTTAACACAAATGATATTTCATCCAGTATTTGCATTTAGAATACAAAAAAAAAAAAGAATATAAAATACGTAGTGCTCTGTAGGATATTTTGATTTTGATTTTATTTTCAAAAAATCGATCTTGTTACCATTTTGACAGATATAAATTGTTTTCGTGGAATCAATTTTGCACTACAATTAATTTAAATGGAAAATTATCGATAATTTTTAACTCTGTTAAAAAATATCATAACAATTTACTTCATCTCGTTCATTACGTTTTAAAATATAAAGCATTCAAAAATCCATTTTGAATTCGTTTTTTTTTTTTTCAAGAAATTTAATATCATTTAGCAAATGGAAAAGTGTTGGTTTCTTTAAAAAAAGAAATTGTAAAACTTCAAAAAATTTTGTTTATAATTAAATCCATCGATCCTGAAGATTGAAGTTTCACCTTTACAATAATTTTTTTCAAAATTAGCTTTACGATTTTTTTTCATCATTTTTTTTTAAATTCAAGAAATTCCAACATTTCGTCGTCTAATTCTAATGTTTAAAGTTCAATAAAATGGCCAAAAGAAAATCGTGAAGCAAGGTTAAAGAAATCATTGTAAAGAACAGATTTTAATTTTCAAAACCGTGGTAATTCAGGTTACAGAAAAGAAATTTTTTAATGTTTTCAAAGATGCTTGAGTTTTTACAATTTTCAAAAATAAAAATTCTCTTACTTTCCCACCTGCTGCGTGGTGTAAAAGCATCTTTGGAAGAAACGAACTTGGAACAGTCAAAGCGTGAAAGCTTCACGCTTTGAAGTGAAGCCAAGTAGATTTTTGCATGATTTTCTCTCACAAAGTCATAACATTTTAAAGTATTCATAATTTTTTAACATCATGTGTTCAGTTCATCACCGCAACTATTATAATCACATGTTATACTAATAAAATATAATATATCCATTGAAAAAAGAAACTTCTATAAGTATTTAAATAAGCCACTGTGTCACCTCTCAACAATTAAAATGAAACTTAGGCAGAAGATTGTTTTATCTATTAAATATCATACGAAATACATTACATTCTAAATATTTTATATGACTTTGCATCAACAAATACGTGTACTTCGAACGAATCCGCAGTCTAATTATCTCCCTTTGAGGGAGAATATTTATTTTGAAACCTGCGTGCAAGGCTCTTTACATCCGTCGCGATTGCATTCTACGGAAAAAAGGATTAAAGCAGTCGATAGAGCCGGCTGCTAGCCGAGTTTCTTTTGATTGCCGGATTTCATCGTGTTTCATCGCGTCGGCGCGATGCATCTGATAAAAGCAGCACGCGTATCAGGGTGCACAGCCAACAAAGAGCGCACCATCAAATCAAACGGGACCAGAAAGCTGGGTCATGCACCGCGGCTAAAAGCACCGGAGGATACAGCGGGGGAGAAAGGCTCGATCGCAACCGAGAATAATGTGTGCCGAACACTCGACTTTCGACACCACGGACCTCCTCGTTTTAGTCCAGTAAGTGCTTCATTTACCCGTTCGAATCTCAATTACTCTGGTTACTGCACGCTGATTTTATTAAGCTTCCTTAGAAGTTTGTTCAGAAGTGGGCTATCGATTTACGATTTTTTATGCAAGTTTACATCTTTATAAATATATATATATATATATATATATATATATAAGCAAAGAAATAAGAGAAAGTACACGATGAAGTGTAATTATCCTGATGGTGAAAAATATTGACCGCAGGAACAAGAGATTGCGAGTATGCTTTATAAGGCTCAGTACAAGTCAGGGACGTTGTTAATTGAAAAATATCGTTCATAGTTGTAGTTGTAACATAGTGAAATTAAAGTTTCCTAAATATAAAATGTGTCTTGTGTCACTTGAAGTCTTTGCATTATAAAATACTAATAGGAACGAAAAGGAACAAAATAAAATCAAATAAATTTGTATAATTTTGATCCCGAAGCTAGCTTTGAAGCGTTACTGTATCGCGCTCTTTTCTAATTAAAAATTCTTATTTTCAGCGGGGAAAGGAAGAGCAGGTTTTCCATTGCGTACGTAGTTAATCAAAAGAGAGAAAAGAGAACAACCATATCTTCAACATGTTCGTTTCATAGTTTAGNGGCTCAGTACAAGTCAGGGACGTTGTTAATTGAAAAATATCGTTCATAGTTGTAGTTGTAACATAGTGAAATTAAAGTTTCCTAAATATAAAATGTGTCTTGTGTCACTTGAAGTCTTTGCATTATAAGATACTAATAGGAACGAAAAGGAACAAAATAAAATCAAATAAATTTGTATAATTTTGATCCCGAAGCTAGCTTTGAAGCGTTACTGTATCGCGCTCTTTTCTAATTAAAAATTCTTATTTTCAGCGGGGAAAGGAAGAGCAGGTTTTCCATTGCGTACGTAGTTAATCAAAAGAGAGAAAAGAGAACAACCATATCTTCAACATGTTCATTTCATAGTTTGGAAGAAATGAAAAAATTCATTCTTTGTATTTTTAACTCTCATTTGAATTTATTTTATCTTCCTAACGAAGTGAACGCATGAAACAAAACTGGTAAAAAATATATTTTCCAAACTTGATGGAAGTTACTTAAATAAAAGCTATTATATGTCTACATGTGCTGTCTAACCCACAATTAAAATATTTTTAATTAATTTTATATCATACTACGTCGAATAAAACGCTTTTTTATTTGTGAAAATTTGTTTTCCAAAATTGATATAAATCGTTTAACAGAAAAAGTGAAGGAACGTGGATACAAAAGGTGGATATCTGTTATTTTCTGGCGCCCAGGTCAATTATCGACCAAAGTGGTATTTAGCTATTCAGAGATCTTTAACCTGCTCTTTATTTTTGATATTAAAAAAAAAAAAGGGGACAGAAAAGAGGGTGTGTGATGCTTAAGGAAAATCAATTTCATCTATTCATCGCATTGGGAACTTGATTTTGTCAATACGTTCGCTATCATCATTAAAAATTATTTACTGTATAAAACATACGTGGGGCAGCGACGTGTTAAATCATAAATAATTCCTTTAGGCGAAATAAATATTTGTCAAATTATTTGTCAATTCTGTTTCAATAGATCGCAATTCATAATAAACTTGTTACTTTATATTTAATATCATTTTATGAATTTTTCGAAGAATCATCGAAGTTTGCTTCGTAAAAGATGTAGAACTACACTAACACAAAAATGTAATTCGAAATAATATTTAAATATTTCTATATACCTCTGCGTTTTTTTTTAAATTTTGATAATTATATCAATACTAAATATTAAATTATATTTTAAAAATAAAACGACATCTCCTGAACTTTGAATCTCTGTAAAAATTGACATTTCCAAAGTGACGAGGTCGCACATGAATCTGAAATGTTTGAGTGATCCAATTCAAAAGTGAAGCGTATTGACGAATACTGTCTGTCGGTCTGTATACTGTTTTTGCTTACTATTTCTTGCGTATTTCTGAGTATATAAACATAACCTGTTGCGAAAATCCAAGACACAACGTACTAGTGCCTCTAGTACACAAACCCGGAACGAAGTCCTAAAAACGATTAGTAAATGAAATTCTAATGTAAGAAAGATTTCCGTAACACTAATCTCGTATCGTTTTACTTTAAATAAATATACATTCTATTTAGTAATATTAATTACAAATATATATGCAAAAAATTCGAAATGAAATTCGAAACAAACGTTAATGCGAAATTCAAATGTATGTAACTATGTTGTACAATAACAATAACGACAATAGTTTCTAGATTACTGTAATTAAGAAATATCCAAAGTGAGCTGAAAAAATATTAGAAATCGGTCGAAATAATTGAGCTCGTGTTTCTGGTGTGCAACGAAAGGTGAAAGGGGAGGCCAACAACGTACTGCGTCGTACATAGTCGACCACGCAGTCGGGTCGAGTTTTGCGCAAAACCTCAACCACAACCACACCGCGATAGTTATTTTACAACTTTATCGTCTATCTGTGATACTCGATGTTCTTATTCATAGTGTTCGCTGACACGAAAAGCCGGTATGAAATTGCATCAACCCCTTTGAGAATGTAACCCCTTCCTCCGATTGCAACAATCTTTCGTTCGCATACATTTCGATTTAGTGGAAGATTTCGAACATCCACTCGTCTACGGAAACAAGCGTAAAAAAAAAAAAGAAAGAGAAAAAAGGTGGAAGAAGCCGGTAGCGAGGTAAGAAAGCGAAGCTTTACGTACTACGATCGTAAATTCCTCGAGCGATTTGTCATCCGAGGAAGAGACGAAAGCAGGAAAAGAAATATATACGTGTGTCCACGTACCTGATTTATCTCGAGCTTCAGACTTTCGTGTAGAAATAATTGAATGAACCAACTGATGCCTCACGCCATGGATCCCCTTCTCTCTGCAAGGTGCCTCACTCGCGAGCAGCGACACGGGGAAAGGAATATCACCTCTTTCTCCCCTTCTGTCTAAACCAATTTTCCAGACAACTGGCCCCACTACTGAGATCGTTACATTTTCGCGTGCGGGACGACTCTGTATCTAGTCTTTCTGGACGCAGCGTCTCTGCTACTTGTGGTACGTGGTGACCCGGCCGAACGCGAACGAGACCGCTCTCTCTCTCCTTCCTTCTTCTCTCCTTGTCTCGCTACAACGGGAGAGACGCGCACGCTCCAGCACGAAAGCTCGTCGACGAGTAAAAGCCTCGACCGTAGTCAGACGACCGAGCCAGGACGCGCCTTTCGAAAGCACCGCGCAAGCTCAGATTATTCGTACGGAATCCAGTTCCCATGGTCGTATTTCCTCGGTTACGTTCGGCCGCCAATGGTGAATCCGACCTGCCAAGTGTTCCGCGTGAGTGGGGCTGACTCGTGCTTATGTTGTGTGGTATACACGTCAAAATGTTGATGTAGACTAATCTCCAGTTGTTTTTCACAGTCATTCTTGTACTTCTACCTGTAAAATAAGATTTACAATTATAAATAAATGTTATTATTGTGAACATGTGAATATCGAAATCCCTTTGATGTCATGTAATGTATAATTTAATTGACACTGTACTACACTAATATACTAGTAGTATAGATTAATAATTAGATTGCGAATTTTTATGCATATTTAAAATTCATATTTTAGTAAAGTTCAGATAGACTAGGTTTGACATATTAAAAACATTGTCATATATATTCTCACATTTTGATATGTTTTCATGTACTATGTGCATTGTGTGCATTTTTATATCTTTGAATTTTCTATAAAAGCATAAAAATTCCCGGTTCATTAATAACAATTTGATATACCAGTAAAACCAATTGTACCGAAAAGTGTCGATTTTTAATCCAAACAACACAAATCTAGGGATTAAGATAACAGTATTATTGCTGGAGGCATTAGCTATTTAATGAAATGAAATTGAATTCTTCTTCCAGCCTATGAATTCTTCACTGAATGTGTAGAACAAAACTAAAACGTTTGAATATAATTGTTCAACAATAAATAAATAGTGTGAATAATAATAATTGTTGCAAAAATGTATCTTAATTGGGACTTACACCTTCGTATTACGTTTTACTTCTCATTTTTTTTCACTTTTGTTTCACACTTCTTTTCTTGTCGATTCGAGACTATGTTTTTACTGTTAATTAGTTAATTAATTAAAGCACAATGTTGGATATAATAACAAATTAAAAATTTCATCAAATGCTGCTAAAGTTTTGAACCACTTCAAAATGTCGGTAAGACATTTCGATAAAACGTTTCTTTTGATATTATCGATAATGTCTGCCGAGTATCGATATGTAAATATGGAGATACAATATATCGATTATTTCACAATTAAATAGTGCTATCGATAGTTGACAGTACTGTGCATTTAATCTATAGAAAAACAATAAACTTAGTTACAAATGTGAAAGTTGTTATTACACAATAAAGTAACTTGGAATAATAATTTCTTTTTCGTATAAGTATGGATGAAAACGATAGTCTTCCAGTAATAGTAAGTAATAAAATTTCATGAACCGCGTGCATGCTTTGTATTGATACTTAACCTACATTTTTCGTGTAATTAATATTGTTCCAATCTTATAAAAGTCATATTATAAATTGAATATAAGTTTATTTAGCAAAAGGAAGGCATGATAATATTGTTATAATTTTATTCTTATTCTTATGTTAGTTAATTTAAATTAATGAGACCATAGAACCATTAGTTTACTTATAAGATATATATTTTAGCTAGATTTTACATTTGTCAAGTAAGATATTTTTATTTGTAGGGTATTCCAAATGTTCCTAAGCATCTACATATAACTGGAAGTTGGCTCAATAGTAACAGAATTGGCATATATAAAAAATTAGCTAAAGGAAGTTTGGAAAAATATGACCCGACGGTATATATTTTAAAACCAGAAATAATTTTATTTTCACCACAATTACGTAAATTAGTGAATGAGAGTAACGGTGTCTTTCTGTCCATTCAAAAAATAAAATCTGTTTCTGGAGATGTTAGACCAGAACTTTTAAAACATAGCAAACAATACAGGTCTATTTTGAGAGCATGCATAGAAAGTTTGCAAGACATTTGTGGAAAATGTTTGTCAGATAAGAAAGAATCACTAGAAAATTTTCTGACCATTTTTTATCAAATAGAATGTGTTTGGCACTTGATTGAAATACTTTATGTAGATGTAGTGCCAGGTAAGTTATATGTTGAAAATGAAAAATAACAAATAAGTGTCAAAAAGTTTTAAAATTCAATATTTTTAATTTAGGGGATGTGATTTTACCACAGCTGTTAGAGTGGATTAGATTTCATTTTCCATCTAGAGAACTTATAGCAGTTAAAATATTAGCTCAGAAGACAATCGGCGCTGATTTGGAGTATCCAAATTATTGGGAAGCTGTAATAGGCTGTGCATTACATGGAAAGTTAGATTTAGTGAGAGCTTTATTGACATTACATAGTAAAGCAGATCACCCTGCTTTTGTAATGGCAGAAAATGTTCTTAAAACAATGCCTATCTATAATGTATATGGTGGTTATTCTGTAGATGGATTTACTACATGTTGGAAACGTTGGCAACTAGAGTTATTGTCAAATTTAAACAGTAAAGTTTTTATTGTTGACACTAATTTGGAAATGATTATGAAGGTATCTATAACAATATATATACGAGTATATACAATGAAACGTAGTATCTGCTTAAATTATTAAAAACATTTAATGCAGTTAATTGCAGGAGAGCAAGATATGCTGTGGCAATTTTCACAATATACAGATGCTTGGTATGAATTGTTGGCAGCAAAATTATTTTATACTTCTCCGTGTTGTAAGCAACCTGAACTTTCTCTTCATGCTAATAATATTTCCAAAAGATGGCAAGCTAATAGACCTTCTGATAATGCTATACGTGCTGTGATGGAAAGCAACTTGCACCATGTTATTAAAGAAATACAATACATGGGTGATAATGGATGGTTTGCTGCTCATTTGGTAGATTTATTATATGCTTGTGGAAAACTTAAAATATTGGATAGAGACCAAGTGGAGTAAGTGGAGTTATAATAATAATAATTCATATTACTCGAAGTACGAAAAGTTAAACTAAATTTTATTTTTATCAGAGTCAGTAATCAACTTCATGAATCTCTTATATTGGAATATGGCAACACACTAATGGGACATCACTCTTTATGGCAATGTGGTGCAAGTTACTTGGTACATTGTCCTGCTCAAGGTTTAGCAAGACTAGAGATACTATTACAATCACTACCAATGGGATCAGAAGCAAGAGTAAATAAGATCCTGGACATAGCACGAGATAATAAGATGGATCATATAGGTTGATATCATTTCTCAAATTAATATATAAATATAATTAATAATAATTTTACCTGTTTTAATACAAGATTGTCTATTTAAACATTCTCTCTCGCAGTTACTAGTATTTGTAAAATTCAAGGACTGAAGTCTATGAAACAAGGAAGATTGGGCAATGCGCTTGCATGGGCATTAAAAGCACAGGATAGTGGTTTTATAACATATATCGCAGATCAATTTTTAAAGCGTTATGCAGAATATGGAGAATTGGATTGTCGTGACTTATTAGAAAATTTAGGTTTTTGTATGATGGCTAGTGATAGACTCACATTTTTGGGTAAATCAATTTTTGAATTATAAAAACATAAACAAATTCTTAATAAAATATCAATTATGCTTTTTGCTTTTCATAATAGGGAAGTATTGTGAATTTCATCAAATGTATAGCATTGGAGAATTTAAAGAAGCAGCAAGTTTATTAGTATCTCTTTTAGTTTCAAATTTAACACCGAAATAGTAAGTTATTTATAATTAGATAAATATAATTGGAATTTAAATGGAAAATTAGTACGATAAAAAATATTTATTTCAGCTTTTGGTCGATACTTTTGTCGGATGCTATTCCACTATTAGAGGCGAAAGATGTAATTTTGTCTTCCAGTGATTGTTTTGAATTATTACGTTGCGTAGAAGCACATGGAGACGACCTAAAATTTCAAAATAAAATTGAAATTTTCCGACTAGCTGTCGCCAGGAATCTGGCTCGAGCATTGAGTCTTGAAGGCTGTCAAGTGGAACATTAGAAGATTTATTACCAATTTATTATGTTAAAGAGTTTTCTAATTTTTTAATTAAAAAAAATTTCTATACATAATTACTAATGTATTTCATTGAATCATAGTACATCTCCTTAATGTTATAGATATAACGATAAAATTTGTAAATAAATATTTTTACATACATGACTCTTACGTTTAATTGAAATTATTTACAATAATGATATTTTAGCGAATATAATTATTTTTACTGTTACTAATCATGATAGAAAATGAAATTAAATTTCTAATAGAATATATTATTTATGTACATATGAGAAAGTTGGATGTGCAATAATATTACACGTAAAAATTTGCTGGTTTTCACACATTTGATATTGAGAGCAAGGTCTATTTTTATTTATAATCAACACAATATTGAATTAAATATAATTAAAAATTTTAGATTTTTTTTATGAAAATAATAAATTAATGATGATTACTTGTAATTAGAAAAGTGAGTTGTATGTATTTTTATCATGATAAAAATTAAATTATCATTGATGAATTCCTGAAATTAGATTTTTCATAATTATATATTGATATCATTTGTAACAATATCATGATAATATTTATGTATAGTCTGCATAAGATTACATTTGAACTTATTTTCTCACAAATCTATTAATGACGTTCTCATTACACTGTATCATACATATGGAATATGAGGAATATAAGAATGCAATTTTTCACTCATGAATGATTTATTGTGTGTGATATTTTATGTCAGTAGTTTACTATAGTTCCAACCACACGATACAGTTACATACAATTTTTACACTTGAGCGTAATAGAAGACATTTTTCTTTTTACACCCACTAACTTTGTCAAGTACGATGATTGGACTGATTATACTTCCTAAATCTACTATTTTAAAACGTGGGGGGAGTGAAGAGGAGGCATAATAAAACCTTGGATTTTTTTCGCACGATCGGTATTTCAGTTTATGTAACACGAAATTCTATAAGATAATGGATCTATTCTACGTTCCGTGTGTGACAATACTATTCGTCTAAATCGATTCAACGTTATTCATGCATGTCATTGATGCTCATGCATAAAATTGTAACTAAAGGTGCGTACAGTCGATAAAGAGAACTGACAAAATGGCCATCGCTGAGTGTTATGTTTAATACTGCACTAGTTTTTTGCTTCAAAGCTATCATGGAAAACAACAAGCTATTGTTATAATTGTCAGTGAAAAAGAAGAGAATTAAAAACCATGGGGAAGAATTACGCGTATATAGTGAGTAGCGAAAAATTTCGAAATACTAATTCAACATGATTTTTGCAAATATTTTTGAACCTTACTCCGATTGATATGTGATGATGTATTATATGTGAGTTTTATATTAATGCACTAGTATTAAAGTATTTTAAATGATAAATAAAAATTGTTATTTAACTGCTAGAAGAAAGTAACGATGTTACTAAAGTAACAAGAATAAATTCAGAGATTCTATTTCAAACATACATACATAGAATTTTTTAATACAAAAAGACGTGAATTAAGTAATCGAAATTTTACAAATGTATATAAACAATCTCAAATATTTAACTTCCACTTTAGACAGAGTGGATTTAAAATTCATAGAGTATAGTACAATTTTTTGTATATTAAATTGTATTAAACACAAAACATTTAATTTTGATCGAGTTGAAAATAAAAAATCATATGCGAAATACCGCAAAAGAAGAATGCACCAACAATATCATTGTGTAATCGATGATCAAATGAATTTACAATCATGTAATTAAGATTCAGATTTACACCCAAGATTCAGATTGGTAAGTGTAAAATAATATTTTTACAAAGAGAATATATATTAAAAATAGAAATACAATGAGAAATATAAAGAATAGAAATACAATGTAAATATTTGTAGTTCACACCATGGAAGATTATACTCCTATCGATGAGGACTTTCCTGGCCGTCTGCTACACCAAGCTGCTTTGTGGGATAATGCAGAATTGTTGGAAGATCTTCTAAGAGGAGAGCATGCACAATATATAAATAGTCAAGATTCATGGGGTAGAACACCGTTGCATGCCGCAGCTATTACTGAAAATTCAAGATGTTTGGATGTATTATTGTCTGCAGGAGCAAATCCAAATATTCCATGTGGACCACGAGGTCATTATCGTACACCGTTACATATTTGTGCAGAACATGGTCACAATTCCAATATTGAGAAACTTTTAAAATTCAATGCTAATCTAATGATACAAGACAATAATGGCGAGATGCCATTGGATGTGGCTGAGAAAGCTAAGCAAGATGTCTGTATAAATTTGCTGAAATCGGCAGCTGAAAAATACGAATTGGCAAAACTTGCAGTACATGCTTCTTTGCGTGCAATCTGTATTCAAGGAGACAGCGTGGCAGCTAAGAATCTTATTCAAGGGCATACTTCAGATTTGGAATGTATTATCAACATGGCACCAAATGGTGCAAATACTCTACTTTTTATAGCTTGCGAGATGGGCCACAAAGATGTAGTTCGTTTGCTTTTGGATTATGGTGCAGACTGCAGAATGCATCCTGTAACCAAATACTGTCCATTGTACATAGCTTGTTACAATGGTAAAGTAGAAATAGTGGAATTGCTTCTCCGACATTTCCCTAAACAAGTACAATCTTTAACCGTGGAGAAATGGTTACCGATTCATGTAGCGGCTATAAATGGCCATCATTTAGTTATTGATTTACTGTTGAGATTCGAGTATCCACAAAATACTTATCAACGCTACAAAGACTCATCCGGGGAATATGAATACGAGATGCCATTTGACATCAATACTCAGGACGTTACGGGACAGAATGTTCTTTATATATCTAGTATGCTTGGGAATATTAAAATTGTAGAGTTACTATTAAATTATAAAGTGAAAGCAAGAAAAATCAAAGAAGAAGACATGGGGGTGGCGCAGCCCCTGCCGATCTCGAAAAGAAAAATTTCAAGCGGGATACAAAGATTAATGTCTAGTTTAAATTTTAGAAGCAAAGCGTTCGATAAAAAGGATGACAATATGATATGTCCATTAAATTTAGATTTGTATTGCAACAACGCTACTGAGACTTCTTTACATGCAGCAGTAAAAGGCAAGCACACAGAAGTAGTTGCCGCTTTACTATCGGCAGGTGCCGATCCTAATTTGCCTGTAAAAGTTCCTTACGATCAGAGCGATCCAGAAAGTAATTATTCTAGCGCGTTAATTATAGCTTGTCAACAGCGTGACATAAAAATTGCAGATCTTTTGTTGAAGCACGGCGCTGTGGATAATACATGCAAAGCAATCAAAATCGCTGCACAAAACAGAGACGAGCCGCTTACGGCAAAACTTTTATCTATAAAAGCTTATCCTGATTCAGAATACAAAATTAATAAGAAAGCTATGACCGAGTGTACTCAAACGTCTCACTTTTCTGCATTATCTTCCTTCGGGAATGTAACGTATTCGGCGTTATTTCCAAACACACCGACGATGATCAATTGGCACGATCAACAGTGTCATCTCTCGCAAATACGAGCTCAGTGGCTAACAGATGCTGTATTACACGTGAACAAAAAACTGAGCGCTAAGAACAACGACTTGGTGTTGTATGCTATCACGAGGATAGATATTTCTCTTAATTCTATCACTTCTGTACCATCTATTATATTTTATTTACAAAGTCTACGATACCTCAACATGGCTCAAAATAAAATAGATACTCTTACAGCTGAACCAAAAAATCCCAAAGACAAACTGTGCCCAGTTTTGGAAGAGATGTATCTTCAGGACAATCGATTGGAACAGTTGCCAGAGTTCATAATGAATTTACCTGCATTGGAAATCATGGATGTTTCGAACAACAAATTGCAATGTCTTCCGGATAATCTGTGGCGGGCGCCGAAATTAAAGGAATTGAATGCGTCGTTTAATCTGTTGAAGACTTTACCTAGTCAAGTTTCGCAAAATATTTCGCGGAAAACACAACGTGAGGATTGTTTAAACAACAGCCCTAGCAGTCGAAGTTTAGCGTCGCAACTAGCTATTTCACGCGAGGATTCCCTGGAGTTTGAGTCATTCACTAAGATAGCAAATGCACAGATCATAGAGATGGATCGCCCTCACGTTTGGACCAAATCTGTTCAAGTATCGGAGAAGGTCTCGGACGATAACGAAGGCGGGGCAAGATCGGTGCTTGGGTCCCTGAATTTGGCGCATAATTTATTCAATAGTATTCCAGTAGCTTTGCCATGCTTGGCTGTCAATTTAGTGAGATTAAACATGGCATATAATTCTCTTCGATCGATGAGCCACATCACATCGTATCCGGCAAGTTTGAAACAATTGGACTTATCCAATAATCAGATCTCTCGGTGGCCCAGTTTGCCACAAGTGGACGGTGCTGACTTGATGGAACAGGCAAATACCGCGTGTTATTGCCCCACGACAAATGTCCAATCCCCGATCGTTCCAGGCGGTAACAGACAAACGGCTACATCCTTACGCGACGTAGTTCTCATGTCCGTTTGCACGCACAGACGTCACCTGCGCTTAGAAAATTTAAGGACGTTGATCCTTGCTAATAACCAGTTGAATAGAATTCAATTGACGTCGATCGATGACGGAGAAATGCCGAATTTAGAAGAGGAGAACGTGGACCGAGATACGAAGATCACTTATTCCGGCTCGAAGTCGTACCTTCTGTTCCCTAATGTCAGTATGCTCGACGTCAGCAACAACAAACTGAAAGAGATCCCCCAGAACATTTACGAGCTTAATAATCTGTCTGTTTTAAATATAAGCGGTAATCCGGAAATCGTTGAATTGCCGCCGCAAATGGGATTACTTTCTCGTTTATGGAATTTAAATACTCAAGGTTGTAGATTGCAAGAGCCATTGAAAACGATGATCGAGTCAAAGAAATACAAAACGATGGACGTGATCGGTTATTTGAAGTCAATTTTAGAGGATGCTAAACCGTATGCGCGTATGAAGCTAATGATCGTTGGAATTCAAGGTATCGGTAAAACCAGCTTGTTGGAACAGTTAAGGCAAGAGGGCGAAGTCCCAAACAAAAAGAAAGCTGCAGAACATTGGGCGAAAAGGATGGGTAATAAAAATATTAACGCGAAAACTGCCAGAGGGACAACAATATCTACCGTTGGCGTTGATATCGGAGACTGGATTTATGAGAAGAAAGTAAGAGGTCAGTCGTCTCACGGGCCAGTTTATTTTAGAACTTGGGACTTTGGTGGACAAAGAGAATACTATGCAACACATCAATACTTCTTGTCTAAACGAAGCCTATATCTGGTAGTATGGAGAATCATCGATGGTTTTAAAGGTGTATCTGAAATATTTCAATGGCTGGTAAATATTCAAAGTAGAGCCCCCAATTCTCCAGTAATTATTGTTGGCACTCATTATGACATATCGTATGAGCACAGCGAGGCACTGCAACAATACATACGTGATAAATTTATAAATGTGGTCGATGCTGAAAAATGTGGCTTACCGAAAGTCATGGAAACCATCGAAGTGAGCTGTAAAACGAAACACAATATAAAGATGTTATGTAACTTGATTTACGATGTTGTATTTAGTTTAAGATCACCCGGAAGCAAAGAATTATTGCTTGAACAAAAAGTTCCTGCCAGTTATCTCGCCTTGGAGGATGTAGTGATACAGCTTGCACACGACAGAAAATTGTCCGGTGGAGATCCAGTCTTAAAAGCTGATCAGTATTATACGGCAGTTAACAACGAGCTTCAAAAATTGCATAGATCATTTAGGGATCCCGCTGAACTACATCAAGCAACACTCTTTCTTCATGAAAATGGTATTATCTTACATTATGACGATGCTACATTAAAGGATTTATATTTTCTTGATCCACAATGGCTTTGCGACATGTTAGCACATGTAGTAACGATACGAGAGATCAATCCCTTTGCCAGGTGTGGCATAATGAAATTAGACGATATTCAACATGTTTTTAAGTCTTCTACGATATCATCTATAGATACGCAAGGATACATTGTTAGCTTGTTAAATAAGTTTGAAGTTGCGTTAACTTGGGATTATCGCACTTTATTAATTCCTTCCTTATTGCCAACTGAAGAGGATATCTTAAGAAATAATCAAATAATCAAAATTCCTGTAAAAACACGTGGTTGGCATATACGTTCTAAAAAGATTACATCTCCGATGATAACATTCCAGAATTCCACCGGGGATGGTAAATCGAATACAGAGTGTGTACTGACGTCTAGGTCACAACCAGATTGTTCTGTCACGCGACTGCTTTTAATGTCATATTTTCCCAGTGGTTTTTGGTCGAGGCTCATAACTAGGATTTTAGCTGACGATGCTATTGTCGAGATTGTGATGTCATTTCTAGCGCCTTTCAAAGATTTTGTTGATGACAGTATTTTTATAAGTTTGTTAGATACACAAGCTGAGTGGGTACTTTGGCAAACAGGAATAGAATTAAGATATTCTAATATTACTTTACTGCGCCTCAAAGAAGTCAATTATAACTTAAAGAATTCACCGTACGATTATAGGCAATATAAATTTAAATTGAAACAAGATGGAATATGGTGTACAGTAGATTTAAAGAATTCAGCAATTTTAGAAATTTGGTTTCCAGTTGATACTTTAGTGATAAAACAGCCCATTATGTCAGACTCGGTTGAAGAAGAACCAATGGGATATCAAGCAATTGTAGTAGAACCTCGACCAGAAAGTATGCCACAATTATTGGCTCTAATAGTCGATCACATTGATATTTTATTAGAAGATTGGTATCCTACATTAGGAACACGTTTTGTGCATACATCCGAGGGTAAATTATTAGTTACACGATTAATACCATGTCCACGTTGTTTATTGAATAATGGAGAAAATGAGAATGATATTAGTGATAACGATCGCTTGACTGAAGATATTCAAAAATATTACATAAATAAGGAAAGACAAAGCCAGGATAGTTATAAGTCCGATGGTGATAGTGGTGTAGGATATGATAGCTTAACGTCAAGTAGGATGCCATCTTTAGAAGGTCATCCAGATATTATTAAACAAAATACCCATTCTGAAGGTATTTTAGCATATTCTTGGATGGTCGAAGAATGTATCTTGTCCGCCTATAGTAATAAACCAATTAGTTGCCCTAAACACTTTGATATACCATTGTCACATGTAGCTCCAGATATTATTTTTATGGATCTCGGATCAAAACATTTGATAAAATCGGAAGACATTAAATTGGGAAAATTATTAGGTCGTGGAGCATTTGGATTTGTATTTAAAGGTGTTTGTCGCTTACCAGGAACTTATCAAAAAGTTGATGTTGCTATCAAAATGTTACAACCAGTTCCACCAGGTCCGAATTCAAAACAATCTGCTATTCTTGCTTATAAAGCTGCGCAGAGTAAATGGGATAGAGATCCTTTACAATATGCTTGTAAAGCTTATTGTACTGCAAGACAAGAATTAAATATTTTACTAACACTCAGGCATACAAATATTGTACCTCTAATTGGAATAGTAGTTAGTCCACTAGCATTGGTACTAGATTTAGCACCAGAAGGTGCGTTAGATAATGTATTGAAAAATTATAGACGTTCTGGTGCTAAATTAGATCCATATACATTACAAGCTATAATTCTTCAAGTAGCAAAAGCTGTAGAATATCTTCATCAACAACATGTGATTTATAGGGATTTAAAATCAGAAAATGTTTTAGTTTGGCAGATGCCTTTACCATTCCAAAATTATCCTGAACATCCTGTTCATGTTAAAGTAGCTGATTATGGTATATCCAGACTTACATTACCAACTGGTGCTAAAGGATTTGGAGGAACAGAAGGATTTATGGCACCCGAAATTATTAAATATAACGGCGAAGAAGAATATACTGAAAAAGTTGATTCTTTTTCATTTGGAATGTTTATATATGAATTGATCACTTTAAGACAACCATTTGAGGGTCATGAAGCGGTTAAAGAATGCATTTTAGAAGGTGGAAGACCGCCGTTGACATACAGAGAAACATTTCACCCTTGTTATGCTCTTGATTTAATGGTCATATGTTGGGCTCAAAATCCAAAAGATCGACCTACTGCAAGTCAAATAGTTTCCATTGCATCGGCCCCTGAATTTACACATCTTATAGATGTTATACTGTTAACAGAGAGAACTCAAGTAACTGCTATTACTATGACAAATAGAACTATAGAAGAAAATTTAAATGGAGATGAAATTTGGTTTGGACATAATAATGGTGAAGTTGATATGTTATTAGGAACACAGAAAGGTTGGTTACAACATGTCAGGATTGAGACTCCTATAATACCATACGCAATGTGTGGAGTAGATGGATATATATGGATTGGTGATGATATAGGGCAAGTACATGTTTATTTAGGCAGTAATTTTGGTTGTGTTGCTAGCTACAATCTTGAACTTGATCATAGTATAGAATCTAAAATAGTAGGTTTAATTTATTTGGAACAAATAAAACAATTTGCAGTGGCATTACATAGTGGAAAAACATTTTTATTGTCCAATTCTTTCACACAAATGAAAAAAATGGAAATTACGACTGATATTCAAGATAGTGTAAAGACATATTCTTTGGCAGCTGTTTATAAAAAAAAGCGAATATTAGAGTTGTGGGCTGGACAAAGTTTTGGTAAAGTATCAATTTATGTTTTAAAAGACAACAATCTAATAGATACAGTACAAGTTTCTCATGGAGAAACAGCTATTAAGAATTTATTTGCTACACATTTATTGAGTGCTGAAAATTGTGTATTATCATATACGTATCCTGGATGTATTGTATATCAATGGGATGTGGATACTAGACAAATAATAAATAAATTAGATATGTCTAAATTAGTACCTTGTTCAGAAAGTTTAAAATCCATCTCTATAGAAGAAAATTTATCAACTGAAAAGTGCCAAGTAACAGCTCTGGAAACTTGCAGGAATCAGTTGTACATTGGTACTACTTGGGGATGTATTGTAGTAGCTGAATGCAACTCTCTCAGACCAATCACCGTTTTCAGACCCTTTGAAGGTAAAGTATGTCAAATAATATCATTTAAATCAACGGACGAAAAGAAATTAGTACTGGCAACTGTTGGTCAGGGTTACAGAAGTTTAATTTCACGATATACAGATTTTCTGATCGATAGCTTAGATGCAGAAGATCTTAAACATAGTATGTATGCTCTCTTATGGAGATCTGAACATTGGTCAGCTGCTTAAGTATAAACTATAACAAAATAAAGCCAAGAGTGCTTTATGGTGCAAAGATAAAAGTGATATAACTGGTTGAAAATTCTATACGTCCATGATCATACTTTAATCTGTAGATTTTAAGCTTTTTACCTTGCCTCACCTTGTATCTTTTGAGCTGAAGATAAAAATATTTATCCTTTAATCTGTCCAAGCTACACGGTGCTTGATTAATATATTCTCTGCAAATCTTTATTTACAAAATGAGCATTTAAGCAGGATATTTTTATCTTTATGTGATGTATCACAGTATAGTTTTATAACTTATTATGTAAGTACTTAGATTTTTAAAATAAGAATATATTCATTTTATTTAAAAAGTGGTAGAAAAGGGGATTAGTAACCTTTCGATATATTAAAAAAAAAAATTATTTAATGATCTCTGAAATCAGTAAATATTTGTATATCTAAGAGTTTAGCGTGCTTTCATTTGGTGGAAAATCAACAAGCAGGTACAATTAATGTAGTACCAATGTAATATATTCATACATTCATGCTTAAAAATCTTTCTTAATATAATCAATAAGATTAATGAGTGATAAAAAGTAATGACTCGAAGGTGGTTTTACTACTACAAAAAAATTGTCAAATTAGTGTAAAACAAAATTTTATTATAATTATAAAAATGTGAAAGTGAATTTTTTAAAGTTATTGGTATGAGTAGGAGTGTATGTAAAAATTGTGAATGAATTATGGATGTTAAAAGACTTGATCTAATGCTGGTAGTTCTTCCATAGTTTCAATGTTATACTTAAGAATTAGGTCTTGACCTCGGTACAAAAAATATCCCTTAAATAATTCCCCTCGTAACATGTAGGGGAACCAATATTCATCATCCGGCCACATTTGTTTGAAAGGAATATCTTTCAAATTATACCATTTTGGTTGCATTTCTGGACAAAAAGATATAAGTATAATTACTAGACGGCAGATTTTTGCAGATTGTTTCAATAAATGAAACTTAAAGATTTCTTTTATCTATCACAGATTGTAACAAACATTCTACTTTTGATAATAAATTCATAAAAATCTGCAGTTTAATAATTATAATATATTTATTATACTTTTAAGTATAATAAGTAGGTATAATTAGAATATTGCAAAAAAATAGATATATATTTTAATTTCTTCATTTTGCTCAAGCAGATCTCTAGTTTTTTTGTTCTTTTAATTGGTTTTTATAGTTTGCATAATTCAAATAGTGACATGTAATTTCATGCTTATAATTAAATAAAAATTATTGCAATATGGTTAAAATGAACAAATATAGAAACATTGAATTATAATTGAAATTGCACATAAAAATATATATATATAATTAATAAGAATAAATATTTTATGATAATGTAATATTAATTTTAGTTATTAATATTAATGTTTGAAATTTAAATACCTTCAGATTCTATTAGCTCTCCGCTGTATTTGTATGTTTCAAAAACATGAACTTCTAATAGGGCTTTGTCCCCTTCAAATTCAAATTCTAAAATTCCAACTTTCTTTAATTTCTGTGCAGATAGACCACATTCTTCTTTTAATTCACTATAAAATTATACACTGATAATTTAAAAAAAGTATATTTGTCAGTTGTTATCTATTTTATATATTATATATATTATAAAACACAATATGTGCAATATTCATATTATGTTGCATACATTATAGATATATCTTTTCTACTATTTTTACCAATCACTATTATAATTTTAATTTAAACATTTTATTTTATATTTATTTAATTATTTAAAATTGTACCTGTGTATATAAGGTGATTCATGAAAAATATTTTGTAATTATCTTAAAATACAAAAGAATATTAAATAGGGTTAAATAAATATAAACAAATATATTGTGCTTTTTAAATAATAATTGCATTGTGAGAAAAAAAATCATTGTCAATAAAAATAATGTATAACAATTTTGTTTTTATATTGTAAATAAAAGAAATTTTTGACATTTATAAATATGTTTTTATTAACTATATTAAATTTTTATTATTATAATTTTCATGAATCACCCTGTATATTGTTAAATAAAGTGATAAAAATCTTTGTTAAAATTCGTTGTTATTTAATGTATTGGTTATTAATATAAGATTGTTGAATATAAAGTTCCTGACTTATTACTATTTTTGTTTAAAAAAATGTATAATATTGAAAGCGAGGATCTAAAGTTACAATCTTTTTCTAATTAATTTGAATGAAGTAACTTCAATCTGATATTAAAAATTATTTACCGTATGGCTCCTTGAAAGATTGATTCTCCTTCTTCTACTTTACCGCCAAAACCGTTCCATTTATTTTTTCCAAACCCTCGTTTTTTTAAACCCAATAAAATTTCTGATGTTTTTCTAATAAAAATTAATGAGAAAATTTTTCTTAAGGACATCTTGGCTTGTAAAATTATTTCAAGTTTTATTGTACAAAATTTTTAGAGATCACAACAATAATATAATAATATAACTTTGACCTATATCACGTGTCCAACAAGAACTATTAAATCCACTACTATGGACTATGTAATACATATTCCTTTTGTATCATACAGTAGACGACAGTATTGTACTTCCATATTACGTACATTTTTACATCTAATTTGAAATTTTATATAAAAGGTTATGCTTTTAAAAGAACCTTTAAAAAAAAGTACTGACAATAAGAATAATTTCTGAATTTATTTTAACACGTGTTTATCATACATTACGAATTGTTAGTGTAGAAAATTTAATAATATCTACTGTTTATTATATTAACTATATTTTAATAGTTACAATGAATAATCAAATTGATATTTTTATTGAATTATTATGTAGCAATGATATACATATTAAAATATCACATATATATAATTAAAACAATAAGAAAATAATCTTACACTTATCAACAAACTATATAATATTAACAAAATACGTAACGAAGAATAAATATGCATGTAATATAATTTTTTTCTATTTCGTATATTATTACAAATACAATATACATATATATATATATATATAAGGTCCTAAGGTTCATTCTGTTTAGTATTTTTATGTTTGTGAGTCTTGAAAATTGACTTATAACTTATCAATGCTTTGTTATATGCTTCTTCTTTTTTAACACCACCCTATAATGAGTATAGTATATCATATAACATTTGTAATTTGTTGTGTTATGATGCATGTCACATAGTATTATATTTAACAAAATACAACAGAATTTCTGTTTTATATTACCTGTAATAAGCATTCGTATAAAGTATAAAAGATTTGAGTTTTGGTGACATCATCACTTTTCATATCTATTATAGGAACTGATATATCTTTTTGAAATTTTCTACAAAATTATACATTTAGAATATAAACAGATGTTGTAAGCGCATGGCGATAAAAAAATATATATTAATCAACTATTTATATAAAATTGGAAGCTTTACTTACGACCTTATAAGATCTTCTTGATAAAATATATTTTGTATTTCTGTTGTTGGTGGTCTTCTATTATATTTTGGTTCATATTTTGGAGGAAATGTTTTATATATTTCATGCCATAATGGTAAATTATTTGGGTGTAACACATCTGCACGTACCAATGCTGTCATTCTAAAAATAAAGTAAATGAAGTAGAATGAAATTTAAAAAAAAAACGACAAAAGATTATTTTTTTGTAGTTTAAATAAATTTTCTAGAGTTTCAAAATAACTCGATTTAAATTTTTTGCTGTGCATTTGTAATTTTTAATAGAATAACAATGCTTTCATCTCTTATCAATCAGTTTTGTATATAAATAATTTTATGTATAATTTATAATGAATTTATATATGTATATAATTATAAATAATAATAGAATTTTTAACCTATTTTATATAGAATACATACATGTTTTAAAGTTTCATGAAATCTATGTGAAATAATATTACCTTGAAAATATTGTTCCAATTCTATCTGTTCTACTCTGCGCCATTATTCAAATAAATTTACAATTGGTGTATATATAATTTTGTATATGTATATTGCATGTAGTTAATGTGCACTGTTGTGTACCTATCTTTTTATTGTTTCTAAGAAATTTTAGACATGTGACATTATTCGATTGGATACTTAACCTCAAATGTTTCTGTATAATAGTAGTTTAGTATACATGTGTTTTCATGTTTGAAACTTATAAAAGGTGGCATCAATTGTAATTATAAATACCATTTATATGTTCAATTAATTTTATTTTTAAGAATCTGAAAACATGTTAAAAGTAAATGAAAGTCAAATATCTGCAATTGGTCGCGTTTTAAATGATCAAAATCGACCATTAAAAGAAAGATTTCGTGCTTTATTTACTTTAAAAAATATCGGTGGAGCTGAAGCTATTCAACAAATTTATAACTGTTTTAATGATGAATCAGCTTTACTAAAGCATGAACTCGCATATTGCCTTGGTCAAATGCAAGATTCCCATGCTATTCCAATTCTTATAGAAATATTAAAAGACATTACACAGGAGCCAATGGTTCGTCATGAAGCAGGTACTATATATATTTGTTTTTTTATTATTAAAATTTATGGTACCTAAAATAAATAATATATTTCTTTGTAATAGGTGAAGCTTTAGGTGCAATTGGAGATCCTACTGTTATACCAATATTAGAAGAATATAGTAAAGATTGTGTATCAGAAGTTGCAGAAACATGTGAATTAGCATTATGCAGATTACAATGGTTAAAATTAAATAGCAATTCAATAAATTCACAGAAGAGTGCTTATATGTCAGTGGATCCTGCACCACCAACAGATATTACTGACGTTAATGAGTTAAAAGAGATTCTTTTAAATGAAAATATTTCTTTATTTGAAAGATACAGAGCTATGTTTTCTTTAAGAAACATATGTACTCCAGATAGTATTCTTGCTCTTAGTGAAGGTAAATAACATAATATTTCTTTTCTTCTTTCTGCTATATGTTTACAATTCGAAGTTTTTATAACTTTATAAATTTAAAAATTTATTTATTAATTATAGGTTTAAAAACAGGCAGTGCTTTATTTAAACATGAGATAGCTTTTGTTCTTGGGCAACTTCAAAAAGAGATCGCTATTCCATATTTAGAGGCATCTTTAAAAAATGCAGAAGAAAATGAAATGGTACGTCATGAGTGTGCGGAAGCGTTGGGTTCTATTGCTACTCCAGATTGTTTTGATATACTAAATAAGTATTTAAATGATAATAAGAGAGTCGTACGAGAAAGCTGTGTAATTGCACTAGATATGTGCGAGTATGAGAATAGTAAAGAATTTCAGTACGCAGATACATTGGGGAAAGTTGCTGTATGAAATTATGTTTCCGTTCATTTTTAAGTAAACATAAATTTTATGTAAAAAATTGTGTCCAAAATAAAATTTAGTATGAGAATAGTAAAGAATTTCAGTACGCAGATACATTGGGGAAAGTTGCTGTATGAAATTATGTTTCCGTTCATTTTTAAGTAAACATAAATTTTATGTAAAAAATTGTGTCCAAAATAAAATTGCCCAACATGGAAATTATTAAACATTATAATTTATTATAAATGATTATTATTAAATGAAGTCTGCTAAGAACTTGTTTAGTTTAGTTGGTAGCAGAGTTCATAGCGATATTCAGTTGTACAAATGTTTGCCCAACATGGAAATTATTAAACATTATAATTTATTATAAATGATTATTATTAAATGAAGTCTGCTAAGAACTTGTTTAGTTTAGTTGGTAGCAGAGTTCATAGCGATATTCAGTTGTACAAATGTCACAATATATTCATGTTCTTTAAATTCCAGAAATGGGAAATTCCTTAATTATCCGGTTGCTGGTTTCAAAATTATGATGAACGATGATTATATTCGCAAGTTGAACATAAAGATTTTAAGAAAGTTAAGAAAAAAAGATTTGGTTGATTGTGGAAAAGAATGCTTCGCATTACGGATTTGCAATTTACTAAGTGATTATAATTACTAAGTGATTGTATCGCTATTGAGTCATTAGTATAAAATTCATAAACATATAGACTTTTTCAAAATTATCCAGAATATATGAAATATTCTGATAAAGAATTGATCCCGATTGATCGATTTATTCAAGAAGCTATAATTAAAAAAAAATTTACTAGTAATGCGACGTCCTTTGTGCCGTGTTTAAATCGTTACGATAAACCGTCTCATAGAGATTATTTTCTTGGCTATATTGCTATGATTCATAAAGACATGAGATTAACATTTAAGGATTATCGTGTTTGTATGTATTAAAGCAACGAAAAAATATCATAC
>NIPQ01089768.1:0-33069 GCA_002806875.1 Lepidotrigona ventralis hoosana
ATTGAACTATCTCTTAAACTAGTTTTTCGAGATAAGCGGATTAATATTTTTTAATAGAGAATAAAAGGATGTATCGGTTGGTGTACAAAAAATATAGGGTACCATTTAAAAAAATTAAGTTGATCTTAAAATTTCCGAAACGTTTCCACTTACAAACAAACCAGTTTCATCGAATTATTTTCTTAAACCATAACAAGATTTATCAGAAACATTTTTTTCAAATAATGAATGGTATAATTTCATTTATAAATTAAAATTTCTTAAACCATAACAAGATTTATCAGAAACATTTTTTTCAAATAATGAATGGTATAATTTCATTTATAAATTAAAATTTGATATCCTGTATATGCCCGGAGTGTTACCAGGCTCAATTCAATAAATGAAGAATTTTAGGTAGAATCGTTGTAGAATCGACAACAGTGCTTATATCTTTTTATCTTAATTCCTACAGTTATTAGTGTTGCAGTGCAATATTTGCCTAAATCGATACGGCAGGACGTAATACGAAAGAAGAATTTTAGGTAGAATCGTTGTAGAATCGACAACAGTGCTTATATCTTTTTATCTTAATTCCTACAGTTATTAGTGTTGCAGTGCAATATTTGCCTAAATCGATACGGCAGGACGTAATACGAAAATCGTAAGGAGATCCTCAAAATATGAGATACGAAAAAGCATGTTTATCTGACTGATCCTTATTAGACAATAGCGTGATAATGCAGTGCAATATTTGCCTAAATCGATACGGCAGGACGTAATACGAAAATCGTAAGGAGATCCTCAAAATATGAGATACGAAAAAGCATGTTTATCTGACTGATCCTTATTAGACAATAGCGTGATAAGAACACACGTCATATGTATTCTGTATCATGTCTACAGTAAAATCTCCGAAGCACAGGACACGAAAGAAACATTACATATTAGATCTATTTGTAGTTAGTCGATGATGTAATGTTTAGTCTGGCGAAAAATTTCATATACATATCATGATTAATATTTGCAAATTTGTTCTATGCTAACGCAAANTAAGAACACACGTCATATGTATTCTGTATCATGTTTGCAGTAAAATCTCCAAAGCATAGGACACGAAAGAAACATTACATATTAGATCTATTTGTAGTTAGTCGATGATGTAATGTTTAGTCTGGCGAAAAATTTCATATACATATCATGATTAATATTTGCAAATTTGTTCTATGCTAACGCAAAGCATGTGACACAAAAATGCATTGAATAACAATATCTGTTTCGTTTATGGTTATGTACAGGATAAAAAATGCATTCAATACTAAATTTTTGGTAACAAAAATATATTTCTCTCTGTAAATATACAACAGAACAACTTTTTTTTTGGTAAATTCTTTGGTTCTTTGTATCTTATTAGTTCACGTATCACTTTCTATTCACAGGATAAGAGAAATCGGTAAAATAATAGAAATATTTCTTTTTCATTGTACGCTAGGTCAATAAATTGGAATTGAATTTTTTGCCTCTTCCACCGCAGAAAATCATCATAATCTTCTAGTGATCAAAGTCGTTCGCACCATCTTAGGGTAATTAGGATAATCTAGAGTAGGTTAATTATTCTTATTAGTTACATATTAAGTAACATTTATATTAATTTGATAAGTTAATTTACAATAAGAACGCGCGGAGAACCGAAAAGAAGCTATTATTAAAGTTTAGGATTAATTAGCATAAGACAAAATGAACAATATGCGCACAAGAAAAAGTTCTCTATCGTATTAATAAGATTAACATTCGAAAATAATCCAATATTTTAAGCATACAATGAATATAGAAAATATTCGTACACTGAAGCAAACCTTAATATAATTATTTTTTGTAAAACAATGTGTCTATACATATTTAAAGTATTCTGTAGAATACATATCAAAAAAATATCAATCATTTACATGATTTGCAAAATTAAGAAAGAACATTGATAAATCAGAAATATAGAGCAAACTATTCATAGTTCTTATATAAGAGAATTTCTTATGTTTATAGATTACGTTTATAATGTTAACATCTACATAAAGTATAATCACTTTTTAATAATGATTGAGAAATGTTATCGGCTTCACTAGCTTCGTATTATTGAAAAATAGGAACTCACAATATAAGAAAAAAAAAGAAATTGTTATTAATTTACACAACCAGTGTAAAAGTTTGGCAGATATTTCATAAACTGTTAGCAGACCAAGATCTATTATACAAAGTTTAATTAATAGGTATGGATTAAGAAAAACTCCAAAAAAATAGGTCAAAAAAATCAACTATTATACTGGTCGAATTATTATTCGAATGATTAAACAAATGATAAAATCCAAAAATAAATACAATAAATATTGTGGAAAATTTAAAAAATAATTTAAACATTGATTTATCTGCTAGCATTATACGTAATTTCTTAAGGGATCAAAGCTATTATGGTAGAGTGAAAAAATATTTTGCCACAGAAATGATTAAAATTTGCAAAGGACAATATGAATACATCATATACATGGAGTATCGGAACAGAATAATTTTTAAGGATTAAAATAAGTTTAACATTTTTAAATTGGATGAACATACTGTGTGGAGAAAAAAAAAAAAAATGAAAAACTTAATTCATAAAACTTATTACGCATTGTGATGATTGCGTAATTGTTTGGTGTTGCATGTGTAGTGTTGGCACATTGCAGTTTATTGATGACATAATAAATCGGATTTATATCGAGGTTTAAAAATGTAATCTCTTCTTAAAAAGGTGGGGATTAAAACAATTTTATTTTTATGCATGATAATGATTCAAAGCATACTGCGTTTAACATGAGAATGTGAATAAAATAAAAATAGCCTCACAATCGCCAGATATTAATCCTTCTGAATATTTGGAATTATCTGAAACATGAAATTAGAAAGCATCAAATTTTTTCGAAAAATGATTTTGAAAAAATGCACATTTGAAGGAATGGAACAAATCCTTTCCTGCGTAATAGCAAATTTAGTAAATTCAATGCTTAGAAGAACTGTCACTATTGTAAAGTCAAAAGGAAATTCTATGTAGTATTAATTAAGATAATTCATATAAATTTTTACAATAAATTTAATTTAAATTATTTTTTCTTATTAAAACTTATTGATTTGTCATATTGTAATTGTACAAATACTTTTCGCTTGTACAAATATATTTCTGATAATTTATTTATCAATTTTTTTTGTCAATTTTGCAAATTATGCAAACGAGTTTTTTATAATATATCTCGGTTATGATATATACTCGTTTACTCGTTAATTTGCATATGCAGATAAATATACATATACAGATTATGTACAATATACAGAAATATGTACAGAATAAAAATATGTACATTTTCTTATAAAAATTATTTAATAAACAATAATTTTATAATTTTTTGAAATTCATTATAATTTTTTGAAATTCAGTATACGAATATAATTAAAATTTTTTTCCGCTGTTTATACACTACATCGAAATTGAAAGTGAAGTTGTCTTTCAACAAGTTCACCATAACAAGTAACAAATTTTTATTTTGTAGATTTTTAACCAATTATCGTACCATCAATAATTATCATATTTAAAAATTTGAAAAATACCATCATATTTCTTCAAATATTAATGCTTATGCATAATAAACATATCAATTTTTTATGCATTTCACTTAAAAATTACTGATTTATACAGAAAATTAAAATGGAGTAAATCAGATATATCATTCGTAAATACGAAATAAATTAACGTATAAGATGTCCAGTAATTTTATTATAAGGCGATATCTCAGTTAATATTAATAATAAGAGAAAATAATTAAGAAATGAATTATTCAATTTAATAGAAAGTAATTACAATAGAAATCATTTCTTTTTGAAAATGTTTTTCGAAGTATAGAATTTCTTTTACATAAATTTCGATTCTTTCACAACAAATATCCAAACCATCGTTGTACCAATCAGTCACAATAGAAATGAATACAAATGATACGTTTAAAATATTTCAATCGAATCATCTTGAAGTTAAATGATTTGTAATTATTACGGTCACTGAAAGAGTTTACTTTTTTATGTTCTAAAAGTATGAGGTTCCACCGCAATAAAAAATCGTTAAAAATAAAAAAAATGACAAAATTATGTATATCTCAAAAAAATGTGACTTTGAGAAAACGTGATTCCCATTATGGTGCATGTATGTAAACAATTCATTTCTTAACTATGTTCTTTATTAATATTATATACCTTATATACTTACATATCGCTTTGTAACGGAGTAGAATCAAATTTAATATACATGTGTACTCATATATGTACCTATTTATACATATAATTTATTGCAGCATTAATTTTCAAATGAATTCTATATAAATTAAATATTTAATAAATTATTAATATCAAATAATAAAATAATGTTTCCTTTCAGTTTTCAAAAAGTAAAATAAGAATATATTCTGTATTATATTATAGATGAAGATTATATTATAATACAGAATTTTACACTTCGTTTGCGATTGTACGATATCCTGTTTTATACTTTATTTGTAATTTTATAGAAAAACTTATTTTTATTTCAAATCGTTACCATACCAAATTGATAACAAGGTAAAATCGGTAAAGGGATCAGGAGACTCGCAAAATGTGGAATACGAAAAAGCATTGAATGTCAGGTTTATTTTGTACGATGTCTGTGCCAATACTAGGAACATGAAAGAATAAGACGAAGCCAAGTGAAGTAAAGGCAAAGAGAATGGAGAATGGTGATGGTGAGAGGCCGTGGTGAGTACAGTGGAGGGGCAATGGCTTACCTACCTGCCGGTTGAGAGCTCAGTCGGTGTCCGCCAGGTTGAAAATCCGTGTCTTCTCTTCGTTTTTGTACGTAACCTTTTTATACTTCTGCTAAAACG
Source organism: Lepidotrigona ventralis hoosana (assembly GCA_002806875.1). Classification (NCBI taxonomy): domain Eukaryota; kingdom Metazoa; phylum Arthropoda; class Insecta; order Hymenoptera; family Apidae; genus Lepidotrigona; species Lepidotrigona ventralis. The sequence continues at coordinate 4,911 of NIPQ01089768.1, forward strand.
GGCAAGAAGAAGGTTGAAAATAAAGATATGAAATATAACGAAGCATATACTGTCGATAAATAATCTTTACTCAGTGTTAGTTCAAACGTTCACCGATAAAATTGATAACGAACAAGTTTTCTTAACTTGCAGGGAAAATTTTCAGAAGAAAACATTAAACTACCTTCTTGTTTGTGCAATTACGATTATAGTGTATGACAGTGTGTGCTTTGATAGATGGGCGATCTCACGCTTACTATAAACAACGTGTTTGTGTTTACATATGGTGACTTGTGTTGACTATGGAATGATCAACAACCAAGCATTGTGATTTTAGATTGCAGTAAACTCCTCGACGGCTAATTATTGTTATCAACATCATCGTACAACATGTTTGAGTTCGACAGCAGTAGATAGTAACATTAGGTGTTATAACGCACGCATGAGCATACGCTAGTGTATGACAATATGGTAAGTACTTAAATATAAGAATTTCATAATAATATCCAATTTCGTTTAACTGATTATAAGAATCACAGAGTATTTGAAATAGCACTCTGCATTTGAAATGTTTTTCCGTTTCTTCAAGAGGAAGAATAAGGAAAAGAAGACAGTAAACGGAGTGGAATACGAAGAAATTAGTATTTTCCAATAAAGATATCTTACTTTAAATAGAAAATGAATAAATTGTATCTTCATAACCAATGCTGTATCAAACGTTTGATTGCCATTGAAATAATACCTAAAGTCTAGAGTAAAGAAGACAACTAAATATTTTTATTACCATATGTATTCATTACTTATCGTACTTTTTATGTCGTCTTGAGTCGTTGTATGTTCCTTATCATTCGAGTTTTGATGAAACTTTCAATGAAACAATTGCCGTCTTTTGGCATATGTCGTGCAATTCTAGCGATATAAGAATGCTTAGCATGCAACAAGTATATTTCATCAATTGTTGAATCGAATCGAATGCGGTAGGTGAGAAAGTTCGATGAAGAAGTAAGCGCACTTGTAGAATCCTTACACAAGCCAATAACATTTTTATTAATAACGCTTGACGAATGAAAATAATAAGGCAGCAGCAACAATCGTTCGTAATATCATTCTATAAAAAATGATGCTATCTTTGTTAAATAATTTCTCAAGTTTTTTTTAGTCTTTTTAAAACCATTATTCTTGCTTTTATGAACCATGAATTATAATAATAACGTATGTAACATTGATTTTCGATGGCAGTTTATACTAATATTATTCTTTCCTACACGTGTGCTCTAACGAGTTGTTCGGTTAGTCACGCGTGTAGATTGCTGTAAAACTTGACTCTAGAAGCAAATGCAAATCATACCTTTAGGGCTAGGTATCTGCTTTCTCGACGTTTCCTTTTCCTGTCTCCACCAACATATGGTTGTACTCTAATTACAGCGTAATAATTGTGCAACGCGAGAGAATTCTCTCTGTATTGTATAACTTGTAATCTGTAGTCTTTATAGACGTATCATAATAAATATCTTGCCATCTTGCGCTTTTCTTGTGTCATGAAAACTTGCACTTTAGTGAGAAAGGTCTCTCACTTTTTTTTTCCTTCATTTCGTTTTTCACTTTGGTGAAAACCAGTAGGTAAACACTCTAGGTACCGCAAATTTCTTCGAGGTTTAAGATTTATTCACCTCCTAAAGTAATTCACGAATCTACTATCGTAATTTGTAAGTAAAAACTCGAGTGTTTATTATCAAATTTAGAAAACAATAAGAATATATCAGTAACAATAAATGCTCATCATTTTTTCCCACGATGAAAATATAATATGAAATATAATATAATAAACATAATTATCCAATTGTATTTCAATTCATATTTTTGTAATTTATCTTGCTGTATTGCGGTTACCTGCTTTTTAATATATATATATATATATATATATATATATATATATGTACTGTATATACTATATATATATATACTTATATATGTATATACTTATATCTGTTTTATCTATTCTCCATTCCTCATATTGCCGAAAGTAACAAGAAACAAGAGGATAATAATCCGGATTTAACTTTCAGTTAGTGTAATCTTCATCCGAACAGTTAGCCTATGTCAGAAAGAGTTGTACGTAAGTACGAAAGTTATGTGTGTTTGTGTGTTTTTCGTTACCGTTACTTGGCATAGTTACAAATCTTCTAAGATATATTACATTCCAAGTCGTTACGATATTTGATTTTTATTAAACGAATTGACAAAAAATCTGTAACTTCCAAGAATGTAGATCATCTCGCAAGCGTGAGCTCCACGTGCAGATCAGTTGAGTTATGTAATGTGGAGATTTGTACACGCAGATACTGCATGTTACCTGGCCAAAATCAAAATTGTCGCGTATTTCCATCAGTGTCACAAATACAATGTATAAAAAAATCAGAAACAATATATTGTTTATTTTTTAATCTCAGAGATACATAAGAAATAAAATAATTGAAATAAATATATAGAGATACATAATTAAAGTAATCTTAATTTCAAAGATACATAAATAGGAAATAAAAAGAAGATAATATATCATATTTTTTGGAATCTACTTTAATAAAGATCATAGTTAATATTGAAATAACAGATCAAAGTCCTTGTGATAAAAATTAAGAAACACATCGTGCTTGATTCGTATAATCATTTTTAATAAAAGCAGTGGCGTATAAATAATTAATATATATATATATATATATATATATATATATATATATATTATACACATAAATTGAGTATAGTAAATTATTTAGTTTTAGCATAAATAGCATTCGCTCAAGCAATCTTATAATATATTATAAAGTATTTCAAAATAATGCAAATAAAATTTGGAAATATTTGTGATCGATCGAATGAACAAAAGAGAAAAAGAAACGAAAAAAAAAACAAAAATAATTCTCATTAAGATAAAACGCGTTAAATCAAAGAGGGAACAAAAGTGCAAGAGGTTAACGTTGATTGTGACTAGTTTTTCTCGGATCGACAGTCTGTGATAGAAAACCTGCCTATCCACTTTGCCGTGGTCTCACGACCAGACGTTTCTTACAGCCAACTTCTAAGTGAAATCACGTGTACCTGTAGTTTTTTTTCGGTTAAATTAAAAGTTACGCACAACCTCGAAATTATCGGGCATGAAAACATTTTTTCTAATGTTGTTTCTTATATGTCGTTACTTATTAAAACAATTTTTACACCCATTCATTTTTGTGGAAATCGATTGCGAAAAGCGAAGTAGATAAAAGAACACACAAACGAGAAGCAAGCATCGGCTTTGGAAAAATAAAGTGGTTACGAAGTGGTAGCTGTATAGAATCGACCGGTTCTTCTTGTTATTGATTTCCTCTGCGCGACATATACTGAGCGGCAATAAGAAACGTTTTCTTTTATGTTTTCCTTTGAATTAATAAAATCATTAATTATATTTATATTATTTTGTCCTTCTTTCTTTTGAGCAATCTGTTCAATTTTTTGTAAATTGTAAGAAAGGAACAAATCTTGTGATGGGGATATTGGATGAAACGGAACAATTACTTATTTCGTATTTGTAAAGCTCTCATGTTACTAAAAACAAAAGAAATTATATTATCACTGTCAATAGTTGTAGTTAATCTATTATGTTGACATGCGTTTACCGGCCATATTTCTATCATGATAGAACGTATTCTGAATATTAACAATCACGTTACATAAGTTAATTAGTTATTTGCTTATGAGAATTATACATAAACAAATATTATTATTCAATTAATTTCGATATAACTTTTGAACTTCAATAGATATCTTAGTTTCCTTATACGGAATAAGATGGAATATTTTCTTATTTTTAAAATCATTTTTTTAAGTAAGTTCACCATTATATTTTGTCTTAACATATTTCGATAAATAGATGTTCACATTGTATGTGATATTTTTTTTTAGATATAAAATCAATAAAAATTCTATACAGATATGTTTCACACAAAGTATTGCAAGCTGTTTCTTCGAAACGATTGCAAGTATTAATTTTGTTAACATTTTAAAATATAAATAGCTGTAGAATTTAGTTTTGCATAAATGAAATTTAAATCCAATTTATTTAAATGAAACACTATATTAATTTTCGATTATTTTTATTTCAAATACTTCTTTCTGCACAGTTAAAACATTACAGCAATGAATATTTTTCTTAAGAATAATTTTTCCAATCATTTTTTATTCATTTATTTTTCCCTTTTCTTATATATATATATATATATATATATATATATTTCTGTGCCTTAAAAATATTCTTGAAATTATTTATTTTGCGTACAAAAGTTATTTTTTTTTTCGTTTTCGATGTATCCATACATTAGATGCACAAGAAAATATGATGAAAAATAAATCAATGAGCTCAAGAATGTTGTTAGTAGTGCAGAAAAACCTAGCAAAAAGAAAAAATAAATAAATACTTAAAAATGAATGGAAAATATCTTCTCAAACTTATTTTTAAGAAAAGTATTCTTGACAAATAATGTTTCAAATTAAAATTGTTTGATTTAATACAATTACAGATATGAATAAAAATTAATATTCCATGTAATATTATATGTAATATATAATATGTATATGTAATATATAATATTCCATGTATTCCATGTAATATTCCAGTGGCACTCCTTTCATCCTTACAAAACTCACCTGTAACATAGTATATTTTAAAATTGGTCCTTGCGTATCATCATTAAACAGCTTGTAACGTCGTATACGAATTGAATGAAATGATTCCGAATATAACAATGATAAAATTGATAAATTCTGATATAGCTTCCACGTAAATATTTCGAAGGAAATTATACAAAAACTAGTCTGTTTAATCGGAGAAAGTAAAAGCTACTAGTTCTACCAGTGTGTTTTTATATTTCGCCTGATAGATTATAACCTGAGATCGTTGTCACGAACGTGTATAAATTCTAGTAAATGTAAATTTGGTTAAATTAGTAAAACTAGTCGATTGAATTATTAAATGTCACGTATAGCGTATATCTACTTACCTGTCTCGTAATTGGATAATATGAAAATCATAGACACTCGTTTAGAATTGCACTTCCATAAAATGATCGTTTGAATTGAAAATTGAATATACAAACTATAATGTAAATTGACTGTAAGATTGTAACATTGTAAAAATATGAAAAATTTATGTATGTTTGCATATCGATAATGTTTCTAACATAAAACATGAGAAAAATAAACAAGTTAAAATTGAGACAGATTTTTCGAAAAATCGAGCGACCTCTTTTTATCGAAAAGAGGAACATGATGTAATAATTCGTAAAATCATAATCCTCGATCAAATTTGATCGACGTATAACAAATAGAAGCTATTAAATTAAATAATTTCAATTACAGAAACATCGGACAACAATGAATATATTATTACATATCTGAATATATATATATATATATATATATATATATATATATATATCAGTGTACAAAATAAGATAAAGATTTGAGAATCTATATATATATATATATATATATATATATATATATATATATATATATATCAGTGTACAAAATAAGATAAAGATTTGAGACTGGCGAAATGTTGTAGTAGAATATGTTCCTAGGTACGTACCTATGTACATAACTGTAAATAATAAAAGAGTGAATTCTCATGGAGATTGAATTAACTTGGTAGAAACATGTTCAAGACATATTATTTTCGCGTGTTGAAAAATGTACAACAACGATCTTCTTCAATCTTACAATGCATCATCGAGATAAATGTTGCTTCCTGCTTATTGACTCGACATTAATATTTAGTTATTTGAAATACAGATATAAATTTTTCATCCTACATAGAATTTTTGAAAATTGTCATTATATCATATTATCACTATTGCAATATGATATAATATCGAAAAGTGACAAGACAATTATAATTTTATATATTGTTTTAATTTTGAACATATTCACGTACACCTATATTCAATTATATTACGTTGAATAGCAATTTGCAGACTATTCAATTGCTTCGCGAATCATCATATTGTTGTGTAATATGTTACGCTATGCTATAACATGGTAATTGAGTTCGGTTTTTTTCTTTTCTCTCATTTCTAGAAAAATGTAATAATATAATTCTAGATTTATCTTCTGACCGTGATTTTACTTAAATTCTGAAACATATGATGAATGAATCAAGCTAAGAAAATGCATATTGTTGCAGTATTTTATCAAGTAACAGTAAGAAAATGTAGTGATCTGCAAATTTTTTTGAATCTTTGGATTACTAAGGTCGTAAATGATCAAGAACTTGTTGCAACGAACACATTGTTATGCTTAGCCTTCAGCATTATTTCACTCGGCGTATTATTTTGTTTTGTTTAGTTTAAACTTACTATACATCAATGTTAATTATCAGCGGAAAGACAGATATTTTAACATAAAAATCAAGCATTATTGTAAACCTTTACGATTACAGATACATTTTGATTAATAGTAATTTAAAGTCTCAATTCAGTATAATTGTTTTTTTTTAAACTAAATTCCATTCTCTAAATATTTTATTTTATTATAACTACTCGAAACGATGTGTATATATAAATTTCTCATTATTAATCTGTTAATGACTATGAATTGTGTGCAGTACATGATAAAATTGAACGAAGAATTTCTCATCATTCTATTAATGAATTACAAGCATTTTATCTTACTAAATGCATCTTAAATTCGTTCTTTATTTGTTACTTATTTTGAATTTATAAAGAATAATAATAATTTCGATTTCATCAAGCCATATGACTCTTATCTGACTACATCCATTTTTTAAATGGAAAAATATAGATGCAAGTTGCATAATTTTTCAACGTATGAAAAGAAGCTGGTTACATGAACGAAGGTACAGTTAGACGAATCGCCGAAGTCAAAGAAGAGGTGTATCGAGCCGCGAAGGGGGAAGAGGAAGAGAGGGACGTTGGCGCAGAAAGGAGGCCACGAGCGACCTAACCATCCTCACCGTTATATCGGCGCCCACGGCGAAGCACCTTGGTTCACCTCGATTTACGACTAGTTTCTCGCAACTCAGGTACTACATGTGCCGCGAGTTTCGACGTTACATTTAACCTCTGCACCCACCTGTTCAGAACTAACGCAGGTGGCCAGTTACGTACTATAGTTTCAGGATGAGATGTATAAGCCGAATAGGATGCGCGGAGAATAGATCAACGTTAATTTTCCTGCTGAGAAGACAAATCGTTGTTACGTGATGGAAAGACGCCTTAACCGGAAACTATTTTTCCGTCGAGTTCTAATTTCCAATCTAGCCGACTATTGCGATTACGTGCGAATACAGGTTAACTGTCGCACTGCGAATACCTGAGTTTGCCTGAAAAACAAAACATCAAGTGTGCAAGAGTTTGCAGAAATTTTAGATATAGACAGGCGGGGAAAGATATTTCGAAAATTATACATATAGTAAAGAGCATAACTAAACACATAGCGACGAAAAATTGTTGATACTTTGAACTTTGTAAGAAAAAGATCGTGTAACAAATGACTGAAAGTGTAAAGCTTCTATGTTGACTATCCTAAATTCCTCAAAGATGTTATTACAACGGGTGAAAAAATAAGAGTACTTTTGTTCTAGAAAATTATAAAATTTCAGACGTTTTTGAAAACATTAAAAAATTTTTTTATGACTGATCCAAAATTGTTTTAAAAATTGAAATTTTCTGTTTACAATGACTTTTTAAAACTTGCTGTACGATTTCATAGAAAATTATAAAATTTCAGACGTTTTTGAAAACATTAAAAAATTTTTTTATGACTGATCCAAAATTGTTTTAAAAATTGAAATTTTCTGTTTACAATGACTTTTTAAAACTTGCTGTACGATTTCATTTCTTTTCTTTCTTTCGTTATTTTTTTGAGTTTTTAGACATTCAGGCTAGATGACAAAATGTTAGGAATTCTTGGATTTTTGCCATTTATCTTTAATGTTCAATAAAATGGCAAAAAGAATTATAACAACTACAGTCGTTATAAAAAACTTCAATATTTAAGACCGAGGTAGATTTAGCCATAAAACAATTTTTCAGTGCTTTTAAAGATTTTTAAAATTTTCTTAAAGAAAAGAACATTTGCTGCATTATGTTAAAATGTCTTTAAAAGAGAATTCAGGGTAATCAAAGTGAAAACTTTATGCTTATAACAATTTTATTATAACAGTTTAAAATATGAATAATTTTTCAACGAAATTAGTTGTAATATAAGAATTGATCCCACAATTTATTTATATTTGTTTAGAACAGCGATGGCAACACAATCGTAAAATGTTTTTTGAAAAGACAGAGCATCGTATAAAGCTTTTTCTTTTGTATTCTACATGCTTTATGTCGAAACTACACGATTTAGAAAAATTGGACAATTAAAAGTTGAAAACCATTATTTGTTGTTCAAGGTAGGTTGTATCAAGGTATCTCTCTAAGCATCCTTTATAAGTGCAAAACAAAAATCTCTCTTGATTTTTGAAATTATCTTGTAACATCTTGTAATCACGTTATTAAATAAAAAAATAAGTAACAATTTTATAAAGTAGAATAATCTCGATTATTGAAACTTATTGAGAGACAAATGTGTTTGGATAATAGATAATAAAACAACAGTTTTACTAATAAACTGCCGTGTAAAATTAAAGGATTATTGTTTTTTGTTGAAAAATTATCCATGTTCAAAATGAAAAAACTTTATGAAAAAATATTATACAACAGTCAATTCATTTTGAAGCGTGAAGCTTCTACTTTCATGATCTATAATTTACTTTTGCCTATAATGTTCGTACTTCATGTAACGAGTCTACTTCATGTAACTTCACTAACATACTTACATATACACACGTTCACATAGACTGTTTTGATTAGTTATCTTCAATGATTTTGATAGAAGAGAGTAAATACTACATGGCACCTGCATACGCACCTGTGAAATGAACTTTCGAATAATGGATGTTTTGATAATCGAAGTTTTACTGTAATAAATTCTCGGTGGCTAATATGTTGAGCATCTCCTGTTCAGAAACAATAATTTGGAAATCAAGACAATCAACAAGTTTCACATATGGCGGAAAATTACCTCGTTCATTCACATTTCGCAATCTTCTCTGCGAATACTATCGAATACTGTTGAATACCACGAATGCCATCATTCGTAAATCAAAGGGAAAAATTTTCTTTTGCTCCCTAACCATATCAGCGATTTTCCTGATTTACTTTCTATTTCCAATATGCTCGAAAATTGAGCGTGATAAGTTGCATAATGAAAAATTGCGTAGCTTCATTGCTATGCGAATTCATGTAATGTATATTCTCAGAAACACATGCAGAATAATATTTCCGTGATCATTCGTGATTCTCATCTTTTCTCATGGTCTCATTTCACGTTTTCATCGAGATCAAATGAAACTGTATTTGCAGATAACAATAACAGGAGAACACTAGAGTATGATGTATTCTTCTGGGACTTCATTTATCTGTATTCAATTAAACAGAACGAATTTTTATCTGACGTTTCATTTACCGCTAACTTGCCGTTAAATTTTTCATACGAGGCGTTCCACTTAAGTATTTGTGCATGCGTTGCGATAATTAATATTCGATTAATTTTTTCTATAATTAAATTGTGCTATTTGCTTTGATATATATTACGAGACAAATTAATTATTAAATTATAATATTTACAATTTTTCATGATATGTAAAAACAATTAGATACATATAATCTANGTGTATCCTTTCCCCAATCGTTTATCTTGTCTTATTACACAAATCTCATAAGTTTGATCTCATTAAGAATTAACTTTTAAAATTTTTAATCTTAATTAAAACCTTTAATCAGATTACTATTTGTCTCAATTACATTTAGAAACAAATTGAATAAAACAATCTAAGCACAGTATTGCAAAAGGACAAATGCGTATAAATTTCCAAGAGGACTTTTACTGGAATTCTTGTTGGAAAAACGAAAGAAGAGTTCTCTCCATTTCCTCGTATTGTTGCTACGAAATGAACATGACAACGAGAACAATAAAAACTAGCGGATCGGCTACAAATTTAGGTGACTTGCGTCTACGCGAGTGTAGCTGTTACGTGAATATCTGTGCACACGTGAAAATATATTCGGGTAGACGCAATCGGAGACGGCCTATTGTTCTAAAGAATAAGAGTGATTCTCCGGAGAATAGGATTCTCAGTCTCACGCTATCGTAAGTTAGGCGAAGTTGTGTTTCGCGGTGGAAAGGAAGAACTGGAAGGGGAAGGAAGAAGAAAGCATGGCGCTGTGCAGCACAGTGTGGCGCACGTTGAATCGCGTTGTCATGCAAAGAATTACAAGATTTACATCTAATTTCAGAAATATTGGTTAATTAATGGTGTATCATCCGCGAATCGTGTCACAGCTTCCGCTGTTGGTATCCCCATTTCTCATTCTCCACTTATTTCTCGAAAGCGTAACATTCTTTCCTACCGTTGCTTCCCTGCCGTACTCTAATTAGTATTACACAGTTTTACTGTTACGCATTGTGATAAGCTGCCCGTAATTCCTGCGACAGAAAATGCGATGTTATTTTGTCTGTCAGACAGCTATCAATTACACGAGGAGCATAACTCCTCTCTCGAAGAATTTCTTCCATCTAAATGTTCAACGGAACTCTGACCACAACGTTCCCAGAAATATCTTCCTATTAACTGTGTAACATTAATTCTCGACTTCACACGTGATGAATATATTCATGTATTAATTCATAGTAAATACACGAGTACATATGTATTAATATATTCACAATTTATATCATGTGATTACTAATATTACAGAATATTCAAGTATATAATTACAATTAATAAACAAATATTGTTCCACATACGAAGATTTTAATCATGAAATATGTTTATTTGAGAGTTTCTTTTGATAATTGTTCTAAAATTGCGTGTCCGCTTAAGAGTAACATTGAAAATTTTCATTCTAGAAAATTCGCCTTACTGTTTGATTTAATTTAACTCTCATTCAGGATCATATTCATTGAAAACATAATGCATATCCTTTGCAGTTTTTTTTTGTTTTCCTACGGGAAAAAGTGGGGTGATTATGATTGTGAATGTGCAAAATTAATAATATTTCAAGAAGTTACTTATGCGATAGCAGAAGGCTTGTCACTTTCAAACTCATGTTAAAATACTTATATTTCTAATATTTAAAAGAGCTTGAGTTTGTCACTGTCTCGGAAATAACAAGGAATAAAATTTTCTTAATGAACACTTGCGATCATATAATTCTAGTATCATTCATGTAACAACATTCTATAAAACTGTTCTTCATTGCAATTAAATGTTATTTTGATTCACGAAGAAAATAAATCTAGCCGTCGCGATGCAACGCAGAACGAGCATAGAAAAATTAATTTTGAGAAAAACGAATTATAATTAAATCATATATAATAAATAATTAATAACTATAATAATTAAATTATTTAATATAAAATCGAAAGAAAGAAATACGGTTTAACAACAATATTCTTTGGAAAATTATATTTCCAATAGAGAAGAACGAAAATTAACAAATTCCTTCTTCCGCGCGTATATTTTCTTCTGTAGAATGTAAACCGAGATAGTGTGTTATTTAGACCATAAAGGCTCTTTTGAAATTAATTCGCAGTTGCTATTCACCAGTTCACACGATTGTTCGATGCAATCGTAATTTCACTTTTATTATGACGCATAGCGCATGCCGTTTTCCGGTGGCTCGCGCGTGAATGAATCTGTCGCGTCGAGCACAAAACCCAGTTTCGACTCGCTAATATATAATAGAATATATTTTGTGATATGGATGAAAGTATTAATATTTTTTATATTATGCCGTTTTCCGGTGGCTCGCGCGTGAATGAATCTGTCGCGTCGAGCACAAAACCCAGTTTCGACTCGCTAATATATAATAGAATATATTTTGTGATATGGATGAAAGTATTAATATTTTTTATATTGCTTTAAAATTTTCTATAAATGTAAAATTACAAAAGAAAATATTTTTTAACAATTTTTTCTAAATTCTTACTTTTAAACAATAATTCTAAAATTGACTATCTAAGTAATCTAAATAATTAATATTTTCACTTTAAAATTTTCTATAAATGTAAAATTACAAAAGAAAATATTTTTTAACAATTTTTTCTAAATTCTTACTTTTAAACAATAATTCTAAAATTGACTATCTAAGTAATCTAAATAATTAATATTTTCAAAACATTCAAAATGAAAATATCTATCTGTTTCTATCGAATCATCAAACATCCCAGTTTAAAAAAAGAACAAATTTTAACAATGATCAGGCATAATTAATAAAATTATTATGCATGCATGCAAATGTTTGAAATATTATTATAACATAAAGATCTGTTCATAGAGAGTATTCCCATTGATATCATTCTCATTTCTTTAGTTAATAATTAATTCGTTCGAGTACATATTTTTCTGTTATAGAATTGATTTTATTTTTATGAAAATTAATATAAATATCATATAGCAAGCTATAACTTATATTATTAGAATAAATTGATTTTTAATAAATAAACAACACAATATCACTTAGATAGATGAATTCACGAGTTTCTGTATAAGGCATTTGATTTGTATTTGTTTACTAAATCATTATTCAATCACTTGACCTGGATGATTTATATTGCTTGAAAAATAATATCTGAATAATGTTTAAACAGTGCATGGGAATTATTTTCGTATATTGTATTATTTCAATTCATTACGTTTTAATTTATATTGAAAACCATAAAAAAAAACAAAGAAATTCATAAAAAAATTTTCTAATATAATATAATAAATATATAATCTAATATAATATAATATAATAAAAAATTGTTGCAAATCATTAATAATTCGTTCGTTATTTTTTGATCTTGTTACGTAGCTTTATCATGGATTTCAAAGATCTTCATACATGCGCATTTCAAACAATTTTATTAATTTTGTTAAATCTTGCCTTTGACCGTAGCAAACTAAAATATTTGATAATTAAATGCGCATAAACTATTTTTCACACAATTTCGGACATTTTTTGAGATCAATAGATAGCAAAATTTTTCTTGAAAAGATTAAAAAACAAAAATAATTGTAATTGTGTTTTTATCAAATTTTAACAAATGTATTATGGAAGACATAAATTTTTTAAATATTAATTACTAAATTAATATTTAAAATTTTTAAAATATTAATTACTGATATAGCAGATGATTTTAAAATTGAGTATTTTTATTGTTTAAAAATGAGGATTTAAAGATTTAAAATATTTGTTTTTTTTTTGTGATTTTACAGAAATTGACAATCAAGTCGTGGCTAATTTATATTTTTGTTCATATCGCAAAATGCCTATAATTAGTCTTACAACAGCCAGTATTTCGTCTGAAGGATGAAAATATATGCCTCGTTCATTATCGTCAGCCGCGGAACGTTCTCCAAGCTACCTACGATTTCGTTATTCGTCGAAGTGTTCTCTTTTCTGAATAAATCGTTGTGGACGGTGCCCCGTCAAGCATAAGATCACGTCTGCCTGCATGGTTTCTTCTCGATAATCAACAGAAGAATTCCAAATTAACTTTTTTCACGGAGTCGTCGATCTAGATTCTTGTTCATTCCGTCTGATCGCTACGAATCAACAATATCCGGAGATTTAATCATCAAACCGAGATTTTTTTCACTGTTTATACAGAGTTACGTGGGATCAAGAACACGACGGATGTCATTAAAATGAGCAATCGCTATCATTTCGTGTTCGTGGATCTAATCAAACAAAATTATTTTATTCGATAGCCAAATAATGAAACAATTTCAAGCGGAATCATTTGCTTGTTTAAAATAATCGTAAAATATCAATCAATAATATCTAGTCAAATAAAATGATATGTCAATAATATCTAGTCAAATTAAATGATTATTTAAATAATCATTTTTCAAATATTTTATTCGAATAATGCCCACGGCTTGAAGCCAACAGTAAAATTTGGAGATGAGAATATGACAGTATGAGTCTGTTTCTTACACAACGTTCGTTCTACATAATCCGTTAATATAAATAAAAGAAGGTAAGGATAAAATTGTATATTGTTATATTTTATAATACGAAATAAAATCATTCTCTAGATAAGCTTGTTTCCTAACTCATTTTCTAGATAAGATTGTTTTCGAAAGAAACAACGTCAACAGGGTAGTTATTTCAGCACGATAAAGAGCATCTTTCGAAATTAAAACGTTAAAAACATTTTTTTGGAAATAAAATGTAACGAAGTATTCAAATCATATTTGAATCCAATAGAACATCTACGAAATTACGTTGAAGTCCAATTGAGTTGCAAAAATGACTGAAATACCATCTGATTATTGTATTCAATTAATTGAATCAGTGTTTCGCAGATTCTATGCATTTATCAAATACATATACATGCCTTTGTGATACGATGTTTCAACAGTCACAATGATTTTGACCGACTTCTTATTAATATTGATTATAGCCTTTGCAAATGTAGATTTCGCAAAATGTTTATACTCTGTCCATCTATTGTATAATTGTCATCTGTTATATTTATTTTTATTTTTAATTTATGTATTTCCTAAGTTGAAAAATAAACAAAACTCTTTGATTATATTGAGTAAAATCAAATTAACATGACTGGCATCAATCCTAATTATTTTTTAATTATCTTTTTATGAAATCGCAGTTCTTTTGTCAATTCATTAAAAGATAGAGTATAATGCGATAGTCATTAGCCAGTAGAACATAAAAAAAGTAGAAAAATTTCTTTTTAAATATTTTTTTGTTCAAATACAATAATAATATCATTTTACTATAATTGTTGCTTTTTATACCTTACACTAATGAGTCTGTACACTTCCATAATAATAATAGAAATTTTTTTTTTAAATTTTCAACAATAAGCACATATATCTCTCGATATATTACTTAGATAATTTCTACCACGAAGTACTAGCAAATGCTTGCACCTTCCACAATCGTGAATCTAGGCGGAAGCAATTTGGCAATGCGATGTAGTATACTAAGCAGTATGTAACATAGTTTTATGTTATTGCGATCAACTGTACATGACTCCACGCAGATGTACCACCAAGATCTGCTTTCTCCATCGCTCTTCCTCCAGTTCCGTGGCTTTTATTCAACATGGTCCTGCTGACAGAGACAGCTCAGTAAATCATTTTCAGATTCAGTTGTTGGTTTCATAAACTATCCGAGCAACAGTGTATCGCATCGTTGCCTATCCCGTGCTGTGGCGAGCAATCTGACAGTCATCGCTGTGACAGACTTCCGTTTCTCGTCATCCGATGAGTTCGCGAATTTTGTCGTTCGTCCGTAAAATTAATCGTAATCTATAACAAAAATCTCTTTCCCCATAACAAAAATTTCTCCATCTGATGATGTCAATTCTTAGAATATTGTTTCATTTTTAAACGTACGACATTCGCATATTATTTTCCAGATTAGATTTCTACTTCGCCTTTGATTCAATTCGTTACGATAATGTGATAATAAACGTTTCGGAACGATCAATTTGTTACAAATAAGTATTAAAATTCAAGATTATTTTCTCTCGATACATGGTAATAAATAGAGGTGAAAGACTAATATTTTGAACGGTATCGATCTGCTATAAGTTATTGATTCAGTTAAGCAAGGAAAAAGAGAAAGAAAAAAGACTGCAGATTGATGTATCGAGTGGACTAGCTCGATTCTTTTATTTCGCCAATCTCTCTTTTCTTTATGATTTATTTCGCAAAAGAATTGTAAATAGCTGCACAGGATACAAAATACATTATAACTTTACTGGACTAATTACAACTTTAACTGCTAGATATTCCAGGTTCGTATAGAAAACAGCCTCTCCTTCGAGAAAGTTTCGAATGTTTGAAGAGCCAGCGCGATTCATTACAGTGTATATAAGTAAAAAACATCGAGTAGAAAACATTTAGATCAAGTTATTCGAATTAAATGATTCGATGCAGAGCTGAAACGTCGCGTCGTCTCTTTTGAAGTAGATACCGAATGAATAGTTTTTGTGATGTCGCGAAATCGGCTGATTCAGCCATGTTAGCTCGATAAAATTAACACACGTAGCTTTAATTTTACGATTACAGAAATATTAGCCGTTCTCTCGATGCACATTAATATTCCTTGTGGTTTTCATTGTGTCCTGTATAGAACGTTACTTTAATTTAATATCGTTTTATAGACGTTAGAATAGCGAAATGATAGTGAATTATCTTCACTTCATAGATATTTCTTCTGCGCATCGATGATGTTTCACGCAAATAAAATGATAAAAAATAAAAACAATTTAATAGTCTAATGTAAAGTGCCTACTCAAAAAGTAATAACGTTTTAGTAATTTCAGTCATCTTTATTTTTTTAAATGAAACTATAAACTTTCAAATGCGTTTTTAAATTCTCTATACAAAAATATTAAAATATTTTTACGTAAAACTACCTAGTTTAGAAGTTATTTCAATCTTAATTTCATCAAAATAAGATGAAAAACAAGCAAAACATAAAGACAGTGTATTGCATTATCTTTTCTCGTTTTTCACACGATAAGTTGTATAAAATCAAAGTTAAAATACTTTTTTTAAATTAATCAAATTTTAATTCGAATAGTTCAATAATTTTTTTTTTTATTTAATTTTGTGCATAAAAAGATTTATATTTCTATTTAGAAAAGAACAGAAATACATTTCTGTCTAAAATATTCTAAATGCTGCCATTTTTGAAATTAGATTATACGTTTAATTTTTTTCTGTTTTCTATTATTTCCAGTTGCGTAGAACATCTTGTATACACATCTTTATACATACAAGGGACATTAGAGTTTCAAATTTTAATATAATATCTCATTGCTTTTGTTTCTCATTTCTTTAAATGGTTTGTATACTATAAATTCGGGAACAATGATTGAAGCGACCATGATATAACACTTGTTCTTAATTAATATTCAAATTAGTTGGTACTGTTTAACAATGTGCCAATAATAGTTGATATCACTGATGCTTTTGATATGATGAAACTTTATAGTAATAATAATCTTTTTTATAGCTGATGGAGTTTCAAAGTCTACTAGTACATTTTTTGATTGGTTAATCGACTTGGACACTTCCTACAAAAAAGTATTAACTTATGTATGTCGAAAAATTATTAATTTAAAAATATTTTATTTTCAATTTTGCAAAATTTATCGTTAAAAAAGGCAAAAGAGAATAGGAACAGTTCTTGTGTTCATATTATCCTTATCTTTCAAGCAATAGGTTTTATAAAGTTAAATATCTTTCAAATTGATAATTTGTAGGTTAATATATTTTTTTTTTTTTATGTAGAATGTCGAGTTGCATCATTTAATAGATCAAAAAATATATGACTCCATTTAGTGGAAACTTTAAGGACTGAAGAAGAAGTTTGAAAATCTTTTCAGTTACAAAAAAAAGCAAATTATTATTGTCATATTACAGCTCTTTTTATACTGAATAATTTTTGATAATAAAATTTATTCATATCTTCAATAATAACGGGAATATTCAAGTCTCAATATTTGTTGAACCATTCTATATATTATATTATTAAATAAGATTTGAGAATACTTAACATAATATTATAACGTAAAGATACGGAAATTGGCATAATTGGATTAATCGATCCACTAAAATCTTATTTGGATAAAACAAAATTATTCCGTTGCCGTAAGGTAATTAAAAATCGAGAGAAAGGTACGAGACGAGCCAAAGCAAAGCTAAGCGAAATGCATTATCTGCGCCTCAGACGAAATTCCGTTTCTATTTGGTTCAATTTAGAATTTACAAGAACAGTCGACACTCGACACACGGCAAGCAAAGACGGTAAAACGTGACCGATCAGAGGCGCGAGATTTCGCTTTCGAGATCGCGAAAGGCGTTGTTACCTCTCGATTTACTCGGCAGCTCCTTCTACTTTGGTACGCTTACGTATGAGCACGTATTATTCCCCAAGGCTTAAATAAAGCGCAGAGATCAGCAAGGCGGTACTTAATAAATCGCAAGCGGTGGCCACGATCTTATCTCGATCGCGACTGCCGATTCCTCGGCTAGCGAGGCCACTCGCGTATTATAATGAGCAATAAATAATCACTGGTTGACTTCCACCCTCTCCTCTTTTACTCTATGGTGCACTATCATGCCGTGTCTTTCCAGGTAATGTATCCTGTATCGACAATTTCTCAAGAAGAGTCGTCGGAATCGACGATAACCCGCAGGATCAGATTTAGATAAAATCTAACGGATCGATTATCTAGTAATTTGGACTGATGCACCACTTGATCCGCGTTACCATCGTTAACGTAAAGGTAGCTGTTCAGATGCAGCAAGACGTTATAGAGAGATATTAGATTTTCTGGTTGAGAAACGTAATTTAACAAGGTACATTTACGCATTTGTAAACAAATTCGTATTATTTTAAGAACATTTTATATTTACATGAAAGGTACGATGATGATCATGATACAGAATAGATGTATATTTTTATTGACCTGGCACCCTGGAAAGAAATCCCAAGATGGAAAACAAGGGGGAGAGAAAGATCGTTCTTGTAGTTTCTTAACTTACAGTTGGAGTTTTAGTTTTAATATCGGCGACGAAGATAATATCGCCAAGGAAGAAAGGTTATTGTACATAAGACTATATATGTAAGTACGTTAGATACGATGGCATGTGGTAATCTACGTAAAGCAATAAGTTCAACATACACATGCTGCCTTAATTTAAAACTAGTACACCTTACTCCAGTTGGTATACATATATCGTACATAACATATAGATAAATCGAGTTTGCTCACCTATCGTTTCTCACAATAAATATATTCAAAACGAAAGAAAAACAGAATGAGAGAGAGAGAGAGAGAGAGAGAGAGAGAAATAAAAGATAAGGGTTCTTCATCCATAAGGTCTTCTTGAGCGCGTAGTTCAAGTCGAGCGGCAGGTGCATTCTCGTTCGTTTGGTGTAACAGACGACTCACATATGCATACTAAACACCACTCGTCCGGTTATACGTTACGTAGACCTATACATACTCATAGGAATATCGTTCGTTCGGTTCGTGTTACATCGCTTTCTGCAGTCACGTTCGGTAATCGCAAGCTTGTAAAACTGCCAGCCAAGTTGCACTCGCCTTTCTCAACGTTGACCAACGCGTACTATAGCGTTCGACAATCGTACACTGTTGCCCATCCGCAGCTAGTGAAACGTATTACCGTAAAAATGACATGAATAAAAGTAACGAGATCGGTAAAAATAAACTTTTGACAAAGATATTATAATTATCTAAATAAACGATCCTGCTTCGATGACTTTTCTTTATAATGTCATTGAAGACAATATTCCGAATAACATTTCGCTATTACATACATATATACAGAGTGCGTGTGTATATCAGTCCCTATGTGGAAAGATAAGTCGAAAAGAAAGAACAAAATTGTTCTTCTTTGTTACTTTTAGAATTAAAAACGAATCATGGGAAAGAATTTTATTTTTTATTTTTATTTTTTTACTTTATATATACCACT
This sequence comes from Lepidotrigona ventralis hoosana, assembly GCA_002806875.1. NCBI lineage: Eukaryota > Metazoa > Arthropoda > Insecta > Hymenoptera > Apidae > Lepidotrigona > Lepidotrigona ventralis. Next base: position 24,523 of record NIPQ01089768.1, read on the forward strand.
TATACCACTCGTCCTGAGACATATATATATCTTCTACGATAACAAGTATTACAATTTATAATTATTGATTTATCCGTGACGGAAGATAATCGATCAACGACCGTTTTAATCGCGAGATGGATTAAAACGTACGAATTGTTCACTAGCATTTTGCCACGATCTACCACGAACATGCTTGATTTATTTCCGGCTTAGATAACATTGGCTTGAGACACAGTTTCGCGATTAATAAGCCAGATAGTAGAAAGTAAAGTAATTCAGCTGTTGTGAAAACGTGTTGTGAATGGGAATTGCAGTATCACGTAATCGTGTAATCTTGACTTTCGTGATTTTTACTATGAAAAAGATACAGAGTTGAGATCTACGGGAAACTATCGTACCGAACGTTTCGGCTGGAAATGCTCGGTAAGTCTAACTTGTTACACTTTTATCAACAAGTTGACATTCGTAAGCGATAGTGTAGAAAGCATAAAGTCACCATATTGACAATCGTGTTTTACATATTGGGAGATTTATGATTTTGTCGTAAAGATGGACTGTTTCAACGAAACAATTAGAAATGGTAAATGAATGGTGAACAAAATTACGTTTGTTATAAACGAATCGTTTGATTAATATCTTTAATAAAATTCTTCTGTTATATCTCTTTTACGAGTCGCGACAAACTTTTTATTTGCACGATGTATTTATATAAGTACACAAGATGCTACGATGCTACGATTCTATAAGTGGAGACAAAAAGAATATGTCATATAAACATATGCTCAAAAATTCTTCGTTAAAGAATTATAACGAAAATTCGAAATAACAGAATAATAAGTTTTCGCTTGGATACAACATAAGAACGGATCGGCAATATTTATCTACTCTGTTTACACAAGTTGTGCTTGGTAATTGAATTTTTCTACCAAATGAATTGAAATCAAAAATTTTAGGGGATATGCCGTTGTCCACTCGATGAAATCTGTCGATACAGTTATAGAACATTTTTTTTTTATTTTTATTCATAGAATCTACTGGCAAAGTTGTGCCGAGAAAAGTAGGAACATCCTACATATTTGCACTTTGTATTGCTTATAAAAAGATGTGACAGAAATATTTTAAAAACAATTGTTGTTAAATTTTATTTCATCGTAAATTTTTTTTTGCACTTTTATTACAAATGAAATTTATATTCAATATTTGGTAAATAATAAAGATGATTACGTTTTCACGTTAGACATGTAGAAATCGACAAATCGTTGCCCACGCATTGGCTTCGAAACTTGCTTCACGCAGTTATATTATATTATTTAATAAGGAAGATTCGATGGAACTGATAACGCTAAAGTAATTACACGAATGAAAGATGCTTTAAATTTTTGAAATGTGAATGTGCATAGATTGTTATTGTATTCAGAATTCTTTGGACGATGTGAAATCTAGAATTGCATATTCAAGATAACGGTGCAGCAAGAACACGAACAGATAAACAACTGGATATGGTCTAAGAAGAAACTCCATTTCGTATGTAATATACGATACGAATACATAAATACCGTATTATGAACTCATTATTATGAAGTTACACATACGAATCCGATACGGATCCAATTATTCTCAGATAATTGAAAAATAGCCGAAGTAATCGAAGCACAACATTTACATAGTTCAATCTGAACGAATCAGCATTAAACGGTGTTCAATTTTAATTGCAATGCAACGCGTTGAGTTGAATGGGAATTTATTGCTAATGAAGGAAGTAATATCTCACTACGTGTAGTGATTGTCAAACGATACGTAAATTATAGAAATAGTATCTCAATTTAATTCGAGTCCATGTTCTTTCGAAACATAGATATATATAATTCTCCTTAACTTTCTGTCACGCTTCACAAAATATTTGTATCCTGCTCGTTTGCTGCCTGTTTTCATGATGTTGATAATACGGTTACGGTAATGTTTATATACTACTAAATCATAGCTTGTCTTGTTCATCAATCTTCTGAACATTCTCAAAGATTTTAATGATATAATTCTCGGAAATTATGGCGCATATTTAAGGCACAGTAGGCAACTGGATGTACGCCAAGCAGAAAATATGGCGAGTATCTAGTTAATTATGTATTCTTCGTCGTAAGAAACTCGCGAAAACAAAGGAAAGACGCCAAATTATCGAAGCAGTTTCACCAGCTGTAAACCACGAATGCGCATAAGGCTGGAACATATTTATCTCTCTACTTATTTTGATCGTTCAGTGGACTTACTGCTACTCGTTACGTCAATTACCGGATCTTACAGTACCTGATACCGGATATGCGCATCCGGTTAGCTCCTTCTCCTTCTTACGCGTAATGTATAAATTTTTCTAATCAATATTTATATAGAATTTTGTAATTTCGGTGTAATTTTATTGTGTCATTTATTGGATGGTATTTTACTATATAAAAGTAAATTGTTCGTTACCTGTTATATACTGTTTGCTCGTGATTTTTGAGAAAAATTAGAGACTACAAACATATCTTAGCGCTTTGATCGTTTCACTATTAGCAATAATAATTTTAATTTGTAGAAGCCTAAATACTCTAAATACTCTATATTCCGTTACGCAGTTATGCTATTATTCGAACCCATTGTCTTATTATGCTGCAGAGAGATAAACTGAGCACGAAGTTGGTTATTATCGACAGTTTGGTAAGACTAAGGTGTTGCAATATGTAGACGCGTTAATGAAAATGTCACGCGTCCAGGTGAGAAACGCGAATCCGAATATGACATGGTGAACATTGTTTTCCTTCGTCAAGCATTTTTATAAACACGCTTATTATACACTGCGCATTGATATATAACACAGACTTCACGTAGGCTATATGCTATTGATTTTGCTCCTTATAAAATTCTCCATGGAAACATAAGTGAGAGAGGATGTGAGTTAGATATTTCTGCTCCCTGTCGCGTCCTGTTCTGTACAAAAATGCTTGCAAGTTTTAAACTGATCGTTGTTAAGGAGAAAAGATCCCTGCAATTACTATTGACCTCTTGTTCTTCTTAAATTCTTTCGATCTTCCTTTGTTTATGTCTAGCTTGTAATTACAGATACACATATTTATGGGAATGCGCATATTTATGATAAAGGTCTGAACAAATTTGAGCCTCTCAGAATTTAAATATTCACGTCGAAGTTCAAGTTCCTGAAAACCATACGCTCATGCGTATTTTTTTAATTTTTTACTCTTAAAAAACCGACAAAGTCATTTTTGTAGCTTTTAAATATAAAGTCATGTAAGTACACTATACACTATACTTTCGTCTAAATCATTTTATCGTGTTGTTCGCATTTTTCAATATGCTTGAGCTTTCCTAGTTAAATTGTACATTCTGTTTGTTCATTCATTTTTGGTTAATACTACTATATTTTACAATCCGACTACAGATTCATAATCAAGGATATAAAGAACCTCTAGAAGCACATTTTTTGTAAAATTTAGAAATGTTAATTAATTATAAATTTAATTATAATTATAATTATAATTTTAATTATAAATTTAGAAATGTTAATAAATTACAAAATTATATTACTGTCTCAAATTGGCAAAGCTGATCTAATATAACGCACAAGTTGCTTTTTGAGAGAGCAAACGACTATGTTTTAAAAAAAACTGCTGATTTTTTAAAGATGAAATGGATTGTGAAAGTGTAAGACAAAATGTGTATATGTTATCAATAATTTCGAAATGATTGCGAGTCATTTCTCGATAAAAATTATACACATATCCCTTGTAGGTTTGAATAGCTTATATCGTTTCAAATAATGATCAGTAATACTATTGATCATAAATACAGTAATTATGCTACGATTTTAGTGTACATAATACGCTAACTTCAGATCTGTATCAAAGATATTTTTGCTTTATTCGTTAATTTATAAGTATTCGTGAATTATTTTTCGTGTAATAGCATTATGAACAAGGCATTTCGGAAATAAGCATTGTGTCCAATAATTTAAGATGCGTTAATGCGTTATATATGTTATGTATAAAATTTATCGGAATTCGTTATTTTTTTTCAGGCAAGGACAATGATTGCGTGGCTTTGCTGCTTGCTCTGCATGTTTTTGTGTCCTCATAATGTCGCTTCGAAAGCTGGTAAATAATGTTTAATCGTTTTTTGCTCATTTACTGAACAATCATGTACTTTTATTAATCTCGAATTAGTAAAATCACAATTACACTTCTTTCATGTAATCAATTATTTTTATGCGTGTATTATCTCTATTACACTTTTTCGTATAACCATAACTATATTTACAATTTTACTATTCATTTAGTATTTATTTTTTATTTAGTTTAAGAACTGACGTTATTCTTGATTAGTTTTAAATTTATATTTTGCCGTTAATAAAGCTGAATAAACAATTCATCATGACGATCTGAGTTGAAAATCTTTCAGTTTCAATTGGAAATTTTTAACAAAGCTTTCTTGATATAATTATCTAATAATTTTATATGACTTTCTCTGTGACACTGCGACATTGACTTATTATAACATTAATTGATACATAAATAAATTGTTAACGATTAATTATTATATTTTTTACTACAGTTGTAAACATTGATCAAACTTCAATGGTTCATTTATGGACATCTTCTTTAAACGTTTTATATCTGTTGTATATAATATTTAATTATCATGAAACTAGATTATTATAATTATAGTTTGAAATAAATCAAATATAATATAGATATATATGTTTCGCGATTTGTGGATAATCGATGTGCAATCGCAAAGTGAGTCTATATGTAAAAATTAATTAAAAAGAAACAGTAAAATTTTTTCATTAATGCCTTATATTCGAGAAAATCGATTTTGAAAATTTGTCAAATATACTTGAATTTGGTTACTAAAGAAAAACGAATAATTGAGGATATTCTATGTACAAAAATAAGTAAAAGATATAGTAGAATATAATTCTAAAATATAACTATAGTAGAATAAAATTTTTTCATTTCAGAGTTCATTTGTAAGAAAATAGGCTTCGAATATATTCTATTAAAAATTATCTTAGCATACCTGTATTTGATAAATTTTCAAATTAAATTTTGTTAGAAACAAAACACGTAAAAAATTCTATTATTTATACATTTTTCAACTATTTTCCTATGTGAATTCCTCTTAATAGTGTAATAAAATTATTTAAAAATGTGTAATTTTTTCATATTTCAAAATACTTTTATACATAACAAGAATGTAAAAAGATATTGTTTATAAGCTTCTTTCTGATAAATATTATATGTATAATAAATTTTGGAACACAAGATACATAATTTAACATTGCAGGCAATAGTATTTTCTTCCTCTTTTACATAGATATTCAACTGCATTGCCTAATTGAGTTTTCTTCACTATTAACAATTTAGGTACATTAATTTAATAAATAATAACTCAAGAATATTACAAATAAATTGTTTCGTACCTGATGCTCTATCTGTACCTTATTTGGAATAAATTGTTAAGGGGTTAACTTAATTTAAGTATATTTAATTTAATTTAAAAAATATTCAGAATAGATTATTTAATCTTTGGGAAAAAATATTTTATTTTTTCTCACCAATTTATTTTTACGACTGAGAGAATCATTTCTCAATCGCCGCGGATGTCCACGAATAATGGGACATCTCACAGTGCATAGGACACTATAAGATATTTGATATAAAGATCACAAAAGATTTAAATAAGCAATTATTCACTAGGTTAATAAATCTCAATATTATGGAACTATTAACTCTTAACTTTTATTACCTTATGTATGTTTCATGCTATATACAAACTTTTCGTTATATGTATATGTAAATGCTTTCGTCACTTTTATACATTTTCTCATAAATTTTGCCAATCATGTGTCATTATGGTGCTAATTAATTTCCAAAATATTATATCACACTCATTATATATATATATATATATATATATATATATATAAAAGATGTTTATTATGATAAATGCACAAATATTTTTATATAAGGAAAAGGAAGAAGAAAATTAAGTAAAAATTGTTCTATAATTTTATTAGTATCTAAAATCATATTATCAATATTAGTATCACATAATATATAATGTTAACATTTGTACATCAAAGTATGATAAAGTAAACTTATAAAACTTAATGATAAAATAATTGCAAAAATAGTAAGAATAGGGGCAAAATACGTATTATCAATATGTTGAAATTAATTGAATAATAACATTTTATTTGTTTATGTTTATATATAATTTTAATATTTATAAATAGATAAATAAATATTTTAACAATTATTTAACTGATAATATTCAAGGGATAATATGATTAAAAATTATTTACTTGATAATGTTTAAAACACGTAAGAGAATAAGATCGTGAATTGAAAATATGACTGATACACATATAAATATAATAAATTGACTGCAACTATTGATACTGATAATATGGAAGCTTTCCAAACAGGAAATTAGTAATTATCTTTGTTTTACAAACTCTCTCTCTTCATATCTTTATCCTGTTTTCCTTTCTCTACGTAATTTGATTTTGTCACCTGCGCTCTGATATTTTATAAACTTTTATTAACTTTTTTCCCTTAATCGACTTCATCTTTTCATATCGGATATGAAATGTATATATAATTTTTCTTGAAAACTTTTCTTTCCTTAAAATGTTACAATAGAAACTGTTTCATCTCGAATATTCTTTTAAAAAATTAACTATTTTTATAAAAAAGTTGTGACTGATAAAAGAGGATGGCGATTATACTCAAATCTAAGAACTTTTAAAATTATCTATTTTTCTTCATGTGTTCGGCGCTATTGTCGAAATGTCTTGTCTTCCAAAAATCTTCCTCTAACTATCTTAGATATTCTGATGTTATTTTCATGGAATATAGTGTCAGACCTCAGTCCCCTTGTATTTCTTGGAAACCATTTCCAGATTTTGATATAAATATTGAAACTTTTCAGTTATTCTATTTCGTACTAATAGAATGTTTGATTGTCTCATAATAGACGAACAGAAATGAAATATGTTTTCCGAAAGCAAATGTTGGAAGGGCTAGTAAATTTCTCTCATATATGAATCTATCAATCTATCTGTCAAGTGGATGTTTACCCATTTGTCGTCGAATGCAGTTGTACATGCTAAAATTTATGGCACGCGTATATTGTCTCTTACATTTATATTCTATTCAATTCAATACATGAAAAATTCATAAGTTCCTCTATATTATTTAGCATATTACCTAACCCTTTAATTAATTATTGATTATGTATGAATTTTATGTATTCTGTTGCAAAAAATGCAGTATGTATAGATAAGAAGATAACTATTAATTTGCAAACATTGGTTTAACACAATACTTTCTCAATCACTGTTAACATCTCGTCTTGATTTTACGCTAGAACTTTTCTTCAAGTGTTTAAAATCTTTGCGCTTGTCGAAAAGTGAGAATGACAGAATCTGTGAAAATAGATAAATGATAGAATAATAGACAGTAGATGATAGACAAGTGAAAAGATGATAAAAAGCAGTGGATAATTATTTCGAACACAGAAGAAGGCCAGCCACTCCAGTTTCCATTGGAGAAAGAGAGAAAGTATAATCATGCTTGCGTGTTGAAAACTATGATATATATAATGATCTATATATGAAACTATGATATATATAATAATCGGATATTTATATTATTTTCTTTAAATGATTAAGCTGCATATTGTAAGGATCAAGGTTGAAAACTAGACGTTGCTGGAGACTAAACGGTTTAATTTCTTTAATTCATGTCGGATTCACTATCGTAGAAACCTTTTCAATGACCGTAGCTTAGGGTTTTCGGTTTCGAGTGTATCTTGTTGTGTGCATTCATCAAACTTCAAACCCAACACATAGAGAGAGGGAGAGAGATTTAGTGGTTTAATAGTTGTTATAATTATTGAGATCTCGCGATTATTAAAAATTCTATTATCGACACGAATTCACGTTGCAAATCTTCAGTTTGCGTGCTGCTTTGATTATCATTGGTACTTCGACAAACAACCTACACGCGAATTTAATAATAATTTTATTATTTTTTTATCATTGTACAGTATAATATGAGTACCAGTGTAGTATGAATACACTTATGGTTGAATGACATCGAGTAATTGAATCACAATTTGTTCTGCTCAGTCNATCGAGTAATTGAATCACAATTTGTTCTGCTCAGTCGATAATGAAGTACAATATTAATGCCAGAACCATCATTAGAATGCCATATTTTGAATTTGTCATTGTACGATTATTAAAGTTATTATCAAAGCACTACATAATGTCAACGTACGTTCTTAGTATAAAAAATAAAACCATGTGACATGAAAAAATCGTTTTTCATATACATTTAATTCTAATAAAAAACAAACATCAATTTAATCACAATTCATAGCCATGGACGAGATATTTCGCGACAACATTGATAATGCGTACTGCACAAATGAAACATCTCATGTGTTTGTTTACTAGAAAAAAAGTTATAATTTGTAGAAAAATCAATGCATGAAATCTCGTAGCAG
>NIPQ01089770.1:0-18813 GCA_002806875.1 Lepidotrigona ventralis hoosana
GGATAAATGCTGGCCCGAAACACATGTGAGTACTGTATTTAACCTCTTGCGCTGGCAACTGATTCGCGGACCATAACGAGTGACCAAACCGTATAAAATAATTCGTCGCTAAAAAGTCTTTTATTAACAAAAATAGAATATTGTTTAATCATATGGATAGAAGATTGCAACAGGAAGAGTATTCCTTTGAATACTTATTTAATACGACAGAAAAAAAGACTATTTATTTAGTTATAGTTTGTGGCGCTCTTTCGCGTTCTAGAGAATTCTACTGTATTTAACCTCTTGCGCTGGCAACTGATTTGCGGACCATAACGAGTGACCAAACCGTATAAAATAATTCGTCGCTAAAAAGTCTTTTATTAATAAAAATAGAATATTGTTTAATCATATGGATAGAAAATTGCAACAGGAAGAGTATTCCTTTGAATACTTATTTTATAAGACAGAAAGCATAAAATATTTTTTTATGTCATATTAAAAAAAGACTATTTAGATTCGCATAATGTTATAGGGGGTCCTACTGTATATAGTTGCCGTGAACCAGACGATTAAGTGATATTTTTCGTCTCTGTTCGATACGTTTTCAGCTTAGCCGCGGTGCACCAGGACGCATACGAGGCATTCCAAACATCCAGGGACTTGGACAGCGTCGTCGAACGATGTTTGCGTGGGTCCTGGAAATCCGACGAACCGTCTTCATCCTTGTCACTGCGTTCATCCTCCGACGTCAAGGTCAAGCTTTCACTGATGACGCCTGTTTTACCGATGTTGGTAAGCTCTACGGCCAAGTTTCGTACCTTACGAGCCAATTTTTTTCCCACTGAGCTTCGATGCGCTAACCTAAGTTATTTTAACCGAATTCTTTAAATTTTTATCGATCATGGTTGATCGATGCTTATTCTTAATTAATTTTCGAGGAGAAAGCATATTTTTGTGCAAAGTTTCTGAAAAAATTTATCAAGTCAATGGGACAGAGGGGAGGATATTAAATTTTGATTTTAAAAAACTAAGGGAAATTGATCGCGACAATATGTTGATTAAATACCGAAAATAGTCGAATTAATTTCGATATTTCTATATCTCGTATTATTCTTTTTATTTATTATCAAAGTGCGCCACAGTTGGCCACTACTGCTTTATGCATTTTATAACAGCGATGTATGAACTGGGGGTATGGATTGGGGGTCCTTGAACATTTAGGTGAAGAATTTGTCTAAGAGATCAAACTAAATTTTATTGAATTTCATTATAAAAAATACGAGTATATAATAATCATGTTGCGCAATACTAATAAGTTCTTCATTACAGTCAAAAGACTGTCTCTAGCCTTGTATACGTAAAAAACAAATGTAAAAATCGAGTCAGATGTCGGATCAGATTTACGTATATATACACTTTTCAAACATTGAACCTAGATATTGCATATCTGGTGGCACAAAAAAACGAGCATCATCACACAACAAACAGTAATAAATCTGTTAATGAAAACTGGAGACTGTAACAATTTATATACAGTGAAAAATAAACAGATTGTATACGTGAAAATATTTTCTTAGCTTCCATTAAAGAAATAGGTTAGGTTAGGGATCCAGCAAAATGCAACAATTTATATATAGTGAAAAATAAACAGATTGTATACGTGAAAATATTTTCTTAGCTTCCATTAAAGAAATAGGTTAGGTTAGGGGTCCAGCAAAATGCACATCACATCAAGTCTGTGTATAGCTGTGTGAAATGTCCAACGTTGAGGATAACGAGGATGACGTATATTCGGACAGGCGGAGGCTTGCAAGTCCGTGGAGATGGCGATGAAGAAGTGCCCGAACGGAATGCTGGCCGAGGTGAAGTATGACGGGGAGCGAGTTCAGGTGCACAAGAAGGGGAACGAATTTCGATATTTCAGTAGATCATTGAAATCGGTGCTTTCTCACAAAGTAAATACAAAATTCCGTTCGTCTCTCCGTGTGGTTTTGTTTGCGCTTCGCAAGGAGTGTACACGTATCCTCGCTGCTCCGTTCCAGGTGAACCTGTTCAAGAATTACATTCCAGAAGCTTTCCCGGACGGCGACGATCTGATTCTGGACTCGGAGATCCTCATGATCGACACCACAACGGGACAGCCGTTGCCCTTTGGTACTTTGGGCGTTCACAAGGTTCGAATGTTCGTTAAATACAGTGTGACTCACCGCGCTATTTTATATCCCTATACTACTTCTTTTTCTTTTCAGAAAGCGGAATTCAAAGACGCCAATGCCTGCTTGTTTATTTTCGATTGCATCTACTACAACGGAGACGTTTTACTGCACAAGTAAGTCGACGAATTTTGTCATTTGTCCTCGGTTTATCGTCTCAGTGATCGGTCTCAGTGTACGATTCTCGGTCGGTATGTGCAGATCTATGATGGAACGGCGACGAATTTTGTCGGAGAGGATAACGGAGATACCAAACAGGATAATGCTCTCGGAAGTCAAGGAAGTTCACGTAAAAATGATTACATTGATTTGATCGATGAGAATTAAATCAAGCGTGAAACTTTAAAGCTTTAAACGATGATTTGGGTTTCAGAAATCCCAAGATTTGGCCGAGATGATTGCCAAGGTTCTTAAAATGGGTCTCGAGGGCTTGGTCCTCAAAGACATCCGCGTACGTATCGTGTGCTTGAATCCTTGACTTTAACGAGAGAAATGGACTGACACAGCAACTTTTTCTGTCGTAATAGCAACAAGTTTATTACTTTTATCGTCGATTTTTATCTTAATCGATCGGATAATTTACCAATAATCGATAGCGTGGCGACGCTTGATTATTTACAGAGCAAATACGAGCCGGGTAAACGACATTGGTTGAAGGTAAAGAAGGATTATTTATACGATGGTGCAATGGCCGATAGCGCAGATCTCGTTGTGCTTGGCGCATGGTACGGCACCGGTAACAAAGGTTTGTACTCTGTGTATCGTTTGTTTGTTTCGCGATGGACGTCTTCTAGCTCTTCTGCCACAAACGGGCTAGAAAACAAAAACTCAACAACTTTGTTCTTTACCATTGTTAATTCGTTGAATTAAAACTAACGTAACGAGAGTTAGATATAAAAAGTAAGAATTTATCATTTACATTTGATTTGCAATTTTTATTATTTTTCAATGCGTTGCACACGTGTAGGTGGTATCATGTCTATATTCCTGATGGGTTGCTACGACGAAGATCACGACAATTGGGTAACGGTGACCAAAGTAAGGACTCTGATAGAAGAGGTGGTCTAAATATAGACTCCCCACTGTTATTTTGAAATTATCGGCGACCCTATTGAAAACTTTGAAAGAGTAACATGGATGTGTATCTTCAATATTTAGACCACCTCCTTTACCACATGTGGATAACACGTGGAATATCGTGGTCACGTTGAGAAAATTGTACGATGCAGGTGCACACCGGTCACGACGACGCGACTTTAGCGATGCTTCAGGACCAGCTCGATATGGTAAAGATAGGCAAAGATCCGAGCAAAGTACCGTCCTGGTTGCGCGCCAACAAACCGATGGTGCCCGACTTCGTTGCAAGAGATCCAAAGGTAACTCTGCGAAGGAACTTGGTTCGATTCTCGGATGAGAGCAAGTGCACGCGCACAGCATATAGTAGAGCCATCTGTCTGTACTTTGCGAATTTCAGAAACAGCCAGTGTGGGAAATAACGGGCGCCGAATTTACCAATCAAGGTGTTCACACGGCTGACGGTATCAGCATCAGGTTCCCGCGGGTAACGCGCATCCGCCAGGATAAGGATTGGTCCACCGCCACCAGTTTGAACAGCCTGCGTTGCCTTTTCAAGCGGAGTTCCGAGTCGATAGATCTCGGGCTTCTCTTGCCTCCGAGCTCAGTTGGCAAGAGAGAGTGCGACGACGAGCAGGAACCCAGCGCCAAGCCGAGCCTCGAGACGAAATCAAAGTCTCCGTCGAAGAGAAACGACGGTTCCAAGTCGGTCAAGAAGAATTCTTCTCCGAGCAAATTGTTTGGAAAGTCGAAAAGCAGTACGAGATCAAACAGTAAAGAGAGTCTATCTGGCGAAGAGGACGCAGAATTTTATGCTTTCGTAAATGGCGATGTGTGTAATCGAACATCTTCAGTTTTACTTTATTTACTAATATTATTATCAAAATAGTGCTTTGTTTTTTAACATTATTATTAAATAATAGTATTTCATTTAATATCTATATTATTTATTTTGCTTTATTTAATATATATATATATAAATTTTGTTTACCAATATTATTTATTAATTATTATACATATTATTTTTTATATAATTATTTTATTATATACATTATATAATTATTATTTATTTATAAATTTGCTTTACCAATATTATTTATTAACTATACTTACTAATTTGACTTACGCTCCGCGCAGTATGTAGAGTACACCGGCACGGGAATTCCACTGAACTGGATCGAAGGACGAAAACCGAGGGACGGGCTCCCGTCGGATGCAAAACCGTTGTCCAGCCTGACAATCAACGAGCTGGTAATTTCATTTGCCGATAAAACCGACGGCAAACCTCTTTCAACAATGACTGAAAAGTATCTTCTTGTTTGCAGAGGTCTAAGAGTGTTTTAAAGGGCGCGACGGTTAGTCTGGCGCCGGGATTCGAAAACGGCAGGGGAAGGGAGGTTCACAGGCTACTCAAGACGTATCCTTTTACGAGAATGTCAACTCTCCCCTCCCCTTCCTCCTCCTCCTCCTCCCCCTTCCCCCGGCAGATTGAAGTTCGAGTTCGAGTTTGAATTTGAGGTTGGACTACTAGGTTCGGACCACTTGGACTTGAGGGACGATTCTTAATTACTTTGGGGCGAAGGCGGGAACTGGCTACGTGAAACGAGTTACATGGAAAGCGTGTCCCCGCACGATAGTACGTACCGTACGTAACACTCTGGGGAGCAGAAGAAGGCCAGCGCCAGTTCCCGGAAAATGAAACTAGGGGGGCTTCGTAGCTGCTCGGGGCGGATTTAAAGCTGACGTATTCTCGCTGTTAAAGAGAGAAAACTTTGCGCTCAAGACGATCATTTTTGTAACGTGGTCCTTTACGAACGTGACTGTTCTTCTATTACCTTAACTACCGCCAAATTGTTCATCAGTCTCGGAGCCAAGGTGTTGAACGACCGAGACCGGTCTGCAAGCGCGTACGTGGTTCACTCTTCCAGGCAGATACTTTCGTCCGTTGTTCGCGTAAGTATGACGGCCCTTTCGTTTAATCGTGAAATAGTTTTGGTGAAGATATCGTCGTGGACGAAACTTTCTTGGCGGAACGAGCAGGAGGAAACCTAAACCAAGGCAGGAAGGGGAGACGCATTTTAAATCGATCGGAGGAACTCGATAACGGAATTAAAGCTGGTTAATACGTCGTTCGAGCGCGTGCTAGCGTCGGCATTAAGCGGCTTCCGGCTTGTGGAAGTTGTCAGTTCCGTTAACCGTAGGCGCCTATAGTAATCTCCCGTCGTCTATCGAATATGATTTCTCCTCATCCGCGCGCAAACACCAAACGCTAATCTCCTCGATCACGACCGACGTTCGCCTTGATTTTTCAGGAGTTCGAGGACGTGGCGAAGATGGCGCGACACGTGAACGTCTCCTGGCTCGAGGAGACCGCCTCCACCTCGCAAGTTCAGCCGACGGAGCAACACGCCGTACAACTGACTGCCGATTACTGCTCTTGTCTGCATCCATGACGGCCGCGTATTTGTAGTTCCCGTGAGCGGAACTCGAAGTTTCTTGCTTCGTCCCCGTTGTTCCATGTTCTTCAACTACTTTTTGTTGCGCCCCGTTGAAAGGATCGTCCACGACAGAATCGAACGACGATGAAAATAATCACGATCCACCTGTGCTTGAATATTTGCTAATTTACAATTTAGAATCGGAATGATAATTATATGTTTTGTTGGTGTAAGCACGTATTAGCAGCATTGATTATATATTACGTTGAGAAATATCAATGCAATACTTTCAGACCACAATTTCCAATCACTGTGACCATAATTTTTCAGTTATCTTCCGATGATCTGACCAAAAAAGAAAAAAAAAAAATTTCGTTTTCGCAAAAACTCAAGGTTGCCTCCATTATTTGAACCTCGTTGTAAGTTTTTCGACCTGACAACGCTGACATCAAAACGACATTCTTCAACCTTGGAGTAATAACGTTGAAATAATTGTTCACGCCGCGAAAACGTTTAGCATCGTTTGCGACGAAAATCTGAGAAAATCTCGATGGCAAAGCAAGGAGGAGTAATTGCCGGAGACAATTGTCGTCGAACGAGAATGTTCCTCGTCGAACAAACTGTCGAGGGGAATCGTGTTTTCGCTCTCCGGTGGAAAATGTCATCCTAACCTAACTTAAACCTAACCTTTTCGTCGAAATTCGAGCCACAAGCATGTTGGACTTTAGTTTAGACTCGAATACTTGTAGTATCGTTATAACCGAACCTAAACCTAACCTAACCTTTTTTTTTTACATGGAGGAGATCTTCATAAGACACCTGAGTTTTTAAGAGAAGACCCAGATAGTGTTGGATTTTTATCGACTAAAAACCTCCACGATGGTGTCCTTCGCACGTTCGGAGAGCTTTGGGACCTTTTTATACACACAGAGCTCTCCCGTGCTGTTGTCCTAAAGGACAATATCTTTTTTTTTTTTCGCCCGAATAGGGGGCTCGAACCCTGGACCCTCAGATTAAGAGTCTGATGTTTACCGACTGAGCTATCCCCACCCAAACCTATATCTCTGCGTTTCGCAGGTTCACAACGTTCATTCGCTATGTACAGTGGCAGCTGGTGACATCTATTTTGGTATGGACCATGCAAGAATGAATTTTATATTGGTTCGAGCACGAAGATTGTACACTTCGCGATACACCAAGCCACGATGAAAATGAAATGATATAACGAACGTACGTGGAATAAAGGAATCATTGGAATCGAACGTCTTATATTTACGTTTCATTATTATTATTATTATTCTCTTTTTTGTTTTTAGCTCGAGACCGATTGCATACAACAATGAGATCAATTCTTTATTGAACTTTCTTTCAGTTGATAGTTACAGCCACTAGTGATAGGCGAGTAGAAAGATAATACTACGCGCCGCTGCACAATCGAACAACGAGCCATTTTACAAGGAAGAGAAATTCTACTGTTCTTTTTTTTTCTTTTTTAACACTTTCGCGACAAAAAACGTACGTGATTTCAAATTCTTTAGCTGAATACAGGCAATGTATGATTTCTACGTTATTTCAAAATTGGCGCCATAATGCTTACATAACACATCAGACGGAATTATAATATTATTAAATGTTAAATAATATTGTTAAATTATTACATTTTCATTTA
This sequence comes from Lepidotrigona ventralis hoosana, assembly GCA_002806875.1. Classification (NCBI taxonomy): domain Eukaryota; kingdom Metazoa; phylum Arthropoda; class Insecta; order Hymenoptera; family Apidae; genus Lepidotrigona; species Lepidotrigona ventralis. The sequence continues at coordinate 7,377 of NIPQ01089770.1, forward strand.
CAATAAATATTAATGTACTTATACGTTTAAATGTTGTATACTTGTGTTGCACATTAATGTCTCAAGCTGTTAATAAATATCACGCAAATTGTTATGCAACATAAATATGCAAAAATGTCATATTCGTTTCATTGAAAAAAGAAGGAAAATACTTTCCCTATGCTCATTCGTGACGTTTAATTTTTTTCAAAACCTCCAGCAACAAACAATTATATGACCGACCACAATGAGATGTAACATTTTTTGCATTCACATACCTAGAAACAGCAGAACTATATTCCCCGTACTCAGCTTACTGCAGACTTTTGCGAATTATACGCTGTACATTCAGGTAGAACCGTCGCGAAAGTGTTTACCATCGCCCGTCGCGAAAGTGTTTACCATCGCCATCTGCATCCGCCGCGAATTTTTCCAAGATACTTCTCTTGGAGTGAAACTCGAGTGACTCGATGGTGCATCGTACGTTTCCAGCCTGCTGGAAGGAACAAACATTTCGCTTCTTCTTTCGGTTAGAAGCTCAGAATATTCTTCTCACACCGAGGACACTCTATCTCGGCGGGTGCGAATCGGTTTCCACGATTTTTTGCTACGACTCGAGAAGCTATTTAGAAGCTAAATACTGGACATGAGAAGAGATTAACACACGGACACACACGCGAGAGAGGAAGGGAAGAGAAGAAGCGGAAGAAGAGAAGATCGGTCGTCGGGCTGGCTGAATTTCTATTTGCCGAAGCATGAGACGGCGTTGAAGGCGCACTGTTTCCAGTAGCTGCGTTTCCGCTGCAGGTCCCCGATGTCCAACTGGCTCCGTAGCCGTTTCACGATTTGCTTCGTGAACAGGTAATTGATGAGGGCCGTCTCGATGCTTCCGTCGTCGTCCACCAGCTGAAAAACAGGGGGACTTTGAACGCCACGCAGCTCCCTCTATTTAGCACGTTTTCAGTTACATTCTCATTATTAGCGTCCCGACACTCTGTTACGATTGTTGATAATAAGTGTGCCCTACAATTTTCACAACAATGCAGAAATGTTTAGCGAATAGTTCAAGATTGCATTGCAGAACAGAAGAACTTAAATTTCAACGAACAATATATTTCGAATAATTCTGAAGTGTGTCATAAACATTTTTACAGTAATGCAGAAATGATTATAATTGTCAAGAAAAATTTAGCGATAAATTTAATTTTTTAACGAAACAATTTTTTAATAGTGTTCGAATTAATTTAAAATGATACATTTTGTTCCAATTGTTTCTAGTATTATTGTTTTAGTATATTGTTCATATTATGATACTAAATAATGATAAATAATATTAAATGGTTATAATTTATTATAGAAATTACATAATACTATATAGTACTAATAAATATAGTACTAATATATAATATTAATAAATAATATATACTTTAACGTTATTTTATTTTAACTTTTTAACGTTGTTTTAAATAACAAATCATTAATTTAATTAACCTTAATCGTTATTATACGCGTTGTTACTGCGATCGTAGGTACAAATGACTTTATAACGAATTACTAAAAAATTTTTCGTTTTTTACAATGAAAATCCCAAGTGGCTTGAAGTTCATTGTGGTACGTATTAATCTCGCTAACATCTCGCAATGATTAATCTCTCTCTGTTGTTTCTCTTTTTTTTTTTTTCATACTTTCAGATTTCCACGATTTCTCGACTTCTTGAATTTTTCAGAGGAAAGCCACAGATGGAAAACAGAAGAAAAGGTATCGTCGGAACTGTTACGTTGGCAATGGCACGAGCAAACGAAGCAAACTTCATTGGCCGTAAAGTCGCGCGGAAAGAGAATCGAGAAGAGCGCTAGAGAAAAGAAAGAAAAAGAAAGAAAATTTCGTCGCTCTGACGTCGTTGCTGGCGGTAGCGATCGAGGGGGGGGGGGGGGGNGTTTCGTCGACAGATACGAAAACGAACGACAGACGTTACTTTTTCCTTCCTACGTATATCATATTGCTGCTGTGGACAGTGTTTATACGCCGTTCGCAAAATTCTCACTCGATCCACGATTCGACCTACACGACATAGCGCGCGTGTATGTTATCTTTTTGTTCAGGAATATATATCTATATCTCACCGTGGCATTTCGGAGGACGTCGCGTCTCGAAACTATGCGCGCTGTGCCTCTCGTGTAATCGGGTCCTTTGTCTTTGACCGTGCTGAGGACGCGCGCGATTAAACGCGTATCTATGGATTATCAGAGATAGCGTTAATTGCGCAGTTTGCGTCGCACGTTCTCCAATCTCTCTAGTGTAACGTATAACCTCTGTGCTCCGAATCTGATTCCCTCATTGTTCGCACAGTGTGTAAAATTGCGCTCCCGTTACAGCGTAACAGTGGCCGGTGTATTTGTTTCAACGACGCTCAATCGAAACGGGGAACAATTTTTTCGCGCTGCTTTGGCGTCAAACGAAAACGAGAAAGTCGAAAGTGTATCGTCACAAAGGAGAGCGGACGTATTCTTTGCTCTTTCGCGTGCGTATCGAGTTCTATCCGATTAAAAAAACGACACGATGGAGAGCACAACTGTACCAATTAGCATTGGGATAGACAGATAATGAAATATTGTAGGTGATCCACTTGGTCTCATTTTAAAGAGCGAAGCTCTTTGATGATTTTACATTACTTACTGCATAAAAGAATGAAGGAACATCTCTCTCAAAAATTCCAAACATTAAAAATTCCTTTTCGTTTCGATTAAACCCACTAGGTCGTTCTGAAGATTTAAGTTTTCTCTTCACAGTGATTCCTTGAAATTTGTACAATTTTCTCTGCATACATCTCTCTCAAAAATTCCAAACATTAAAAATTCCTTTTCGTTTCGATTAAACCCACTAGGTCGTTCTGAAGATTTAAGTTTTCTCTTCACAGTGATTCCTTGAAATTTGTACAATTTTCTCTGCATTGTTTTATCGAGAAGATCGAGTGGTAAGTTAGGAACGACAGAGATGCAAGGAATCGTAATATTTCGTAACTTAAACCTAACCTAACCCTATCGTCCCGAGCTCAACAAAATGGCGATGAAAAATCGTTTGAAAGAAGAAATATCCAATCTTCTAGGTCAGAAATTTTAAATGCTGGAATGTCTATAATTTTCGAGGAGAATGTGTTCTCAGTTCTTCACAAGCAGAGACTACTTCGGCACTACTTTAAAATGAAACGAAGTTCGTAAATCGTTGTACGAATATCACTTTTCACAAAGTTGCATCAGTCTCGAACTGATGTCGATAATTTCTCTTTTTTCTCATTGGTATATATCATACAGTTCTGCTCTACAATGTAGATCGCATTTTCCGACAGCTCACAACAACATACGCTGGCAACAGGGATCAAGCAACAGGTTTCCTGCTTCCTTTTCTACCTTTTCTACCCTCGTGTTCCTGCTTCTCGCGCCATCGTCCCTTCAGACTTGATTCGAACCTGATTCTAACCTAAACCCAACGTTCATAGAGGTCGACACAAATTATGAGCCGCATTTCGTCGAAAATTCGAGCCACAAGCATGTTGGACTTTATCGAATACTTGTAGTAGCGTACGTCGTTGTTAAGTTTTGTAGTATCGTTGTAGCGTAACCTAACCTAAACCTAAACCTAAACTTAAACCTAACCTCAATCTAAACCTAAGGGAGAGAGATAAGTTTTGTAGTATCGTTGTAACGTAATCTAATCTAAACCTAATCTAAATCTAACCTAAATCTAAATCTAACCTAAACCTAAACCTAAACCTAACCTCAACCTAAACCTAAGAGAGAGAGATAAGTTTTGTAGTATCGTTGTAACGTAATCTAACCTAAACCTAAACCTAATCTAAACCTAATCTAATCTAAACCTAACCTAATCTAAACCTAACCTAAACCTAAACCTAAGAGAGACATAGATCCCCGCAGTCGCCCTATTTATTACAATTAGTGCTTCTTCAATTTTATTCAGATGTAGATTGAAAGACTAACCTAAACCTAAGCTAAACCTAACCTAAACCTGTAGTTATTACATTTTTTTTAGTTGCGTTTAATTATAACAGATGGCCTGTAGTTCTGGATGAAGAAATGCGTGGAGTGATTTTCTTTTTGAAAAGAAAACAAAAAAAGAGTCGAGAAAGAGTTGTTAAAAAAGAATTGACTGTGCTGTTAAAAAAGAGTTAATTTGAGTTGTGATTGCATAATCTGTGTTCTTTATCTTGTTCAATTATTTATTATTTAATCACTAGCATTGTCATTAAATAAATCTGAATTATATGTAATCTCTACGTTTATAGAATAGAATAGAATAGTGCAGGAAAAAAAAAAATTGTACAAGTTTCAGGGAATCTTCAATCAGGGCCAAAGTGTAGAAATTAGAGTGCAAGAAGTAGGAAAAAATTTTACAAAAGTCATTCGAACCTGTAAAAAAAGAAAACAAGCAAGTCCGTGAAATTAATCTGAAAGTTATAAACTGGCCATTTCCATCACTTTGGTAATTTTAACATCGAAACTATGTCTCTGAGGTAAGTTTTAGCAAACGAGGCGATTATTGTGGGAAATTCGAAGATAGAAAGTCGCTCAGATGTGTGTAAATATAATATTATTTATTTCATAATTAAATTTATTGATTAAATTTCATCTGTCGAGTATTCTTAAAAATGGAACAATTATTAATAATCTTCTGTCTCCGAAAACGATTGTTATTATTTCAACAGGATTTAATGCGTTCATTGTAATAAATAATTAAACGATAAGACGCTAATCACAATATATAAGGACTCGGAATTAATATAATCATTGATGATAAAATATTATTAAATAATGATAAAAAGAAAAACGCTTCAATGTATAATTATTCGAATTTATGTAACTAATTATTAAAGCAGTGACTAATTATTGCTAAATGTATCGAAAAAGTATGAAAAGCTGAAAATAAAACATTCGAAGTACGATGCTTTTTATAATATTCGATACGAGAAACAGTTCTCCATTTTTCAATGCAAGCTCGATTTTTTTAAATTACCATTTTCCAAAGGTGTGAATTTTGAACGAGAGTCCGCAGTCTGCGTAAAAATTATCTTCAGTCATTCGGTCCGATTATTAACATTTTTTCGTCTGCTGGAAAGTGTGGAATGTATGGAACGTAAATGGACAAAATATGGAACAAAATATGGGACATTCGAAATATAGAAAATATGGAATGTCCGGAACAAAGGGCATACATCTTCGTATCAAAATGAAAAACGTTTCACTGCCCCTGTGCGAAGCGAGCTGCCATAATTTGTAAAAAAAAAAAAAAAAAAAAAAAAAAAAAAAAAATNAACCTGCATCCATTTCGCCTCGACGCGCGTGAAATCGTTGTCCTTTTATTATTGAGAGTTGGAAATTTCGAACGTGTTTATTTATTTGTAAATAAAAAATAAATATTGTTGTTTATTGATTAAATGGACAAACATTATTTACTGATCGAACGTTTGTGAAAAAAAAAAAGAATAAATAAACCAAGCGATCAGGATGGTCAATATGGTGGCGAGAAACTACTCGAAATATGTCGATTGGCCACGATCAAATCAGCGGGATTTTGGCGAACGAAACGACAAATTAATCGACGAGATATCGAAACGAAAAATGGCCAAAAAAAAAACGGAATAAAGTAACAAGTTTCTTCATTTTTTCTCTCTTTCTTTCTCAGCAATCTAGCGCGAACTTGGTACTTTTTTCGAGCGCGAATCTGAGATCGAAACGAGCTCAAGACGAGTGTTAACTCGACGTTCGTAGATAAAATCGAGGGCAGCGTGACATGAGAGGGTAACGAGGCACATTTGTCATCGCTCGAGTGTCGCCGCGATTCTCGCGTAACATCAGGGATTAGGTTAGGTTAGGTTAGGGATGGGGAGGCACCTTGGGTTAGAAATTATATTCTCCATCGTTTATTCGTCCCGATGTTAGAAAAAAGATTTAACGAACCAATTGAATCGATCGCGAATCGAAGCTTCTATCAATTTTTATCAAATGTGGAGATTGTTTTTTTTTTTTTTATCGTTGTTGTTACTGTTTCTTTGGGAGAATTTTGCGTACCTCGTTCAAGAGTCTCTCCTTGTCAGCAGTTGGAAGGGCGATCGACCAGTCGATCAACACGACCAGCACCACGGCCAGGAACACGACAATTCGCAGCGACGACATGATGTATCCCCTGTGAAACAAAAGTCCCGTTAATCTTGCTAATTGACGGCGGCCATTGGACGTGTATTTCGCGGTATTAAATGAAACGTTTCGAACGATCGGCTGCGTTAACGACCAGAATATCCGACAGCGGTCCAGACGAACGCACGACCTTTTAAATAGATGTTACACGTCATCGCGCGCTCGTCGTTTTAATATAGTCGCAATATTTCGAAATCGTACGACGCCAGCAGGAGGCGAGTTTCCAAGTTACTCGTAAGAACTGGTTTCGTGAAGGTTATTCGATACCCATAGTTTTCGCGCATTTTTCCAAGGAGCAATCTGGCGAAGACGCGACTCGATTTACCTTAATAACTCGCGCACACGCATGCCTGCAGGTCGATTTCACTTCTCTAATGTACCGCCGTTATACTTTCGGTATCGTTCGAAAGAGGAAGTTTTAAAAAAATATATAACGGCTTCGTGTGTCGAATCACGATTCAAGTAATCGAGTAACGAGCCGACTTGAGATCAAAGACAAAACGATCAAGTTGTCATTTACGAAAGCTGAAACAAGTTTTATAGGTTGTTTCACCTTTGAATTTTCGTGAAATTTAGATAAAGATGTTGCTCCTCGCGAGTAATGCAGTAGATAAGCAAGAGCTACACTCCTGGACAAACGGATAGTCGTGTAGACCGAATCGTGGATCGAGTGAGAATTTTGCGAACGACATATAAACACTGTCCACTGCAGCAATGTGATATACGTAGGAAGGAAAAAGTAACGTCTGTCGTTCGTTTTCGTATCTGTCGACGAAACGTGTGAAACTGGGTCGGCGAGATGACAGCACGTTTCCAAAGTTACAACGTTCGTTGCTCGTTTAATCAAAACAGGATTGATTTGATTAAAACCGGATCGATTCGAAAGCAAATTAGCAAATGCTCAACGTGTACTTTTACCGGAGAATTCGTCTTGCAACTCGTGACGATGCTGCAGTATGCCGCCGGAGATTCGCGAAAGAATATTTTTCTTTTCAGAAGATATCTCGGCTTTCAATCGGCCAGCTTGTTCCCCCGATCTAAACGTAATTGAAGGCTGTCGCGTTGAATCAGTGGCTGCGCTCTCCGTGCAGAAGAGGGTCAATTTGAAAATGTTCGAGTTGAAAAAGTGTCTTCAAGAAGAGTGGGATAACGCATCGCAAGAATGTATTTGAAAGCTGTAACGTTCCTTGCCAAAACGAATGCTCGAGTTAATAGAAAGTAGGAGAGGATCGATGATCGTTGTGAAACAACGCGATGTGTCGCATCTTTTGTTCAGTTTAATGAACGATAAGCGTCATAATTTTGAAAATGTGCCATCATTTCGCCGATCATGTTTGACGATACATTCTGTTAATAAATGCAAAAACGTACGATAAACGTTTCCTTTTTCTTACAAATATTGTATTGCTGCGACACACTGTTTACACACCAGTCACATTTGATGGTACATTTGACAGTACATTTTGCCAATGAATGCGAAAACGAGCGATACAAGTTTCTTTTTTCTTCTAAGTATTACATTTGCTGCAACGCACCGTTCACGAAATTTGAAGGACTCCGATTCGATCCGAGAATCTAGTGACAGCACGCGTTTTTTTTTTGTCCAGGAATATATCACGCGAGTTTATCATTTAAATATACGTATACCTGAGTCTACAGTGAGGAATATAACTCGTGACGTGCCAATGACAATTTGAAAAATTGTCGATAATTCAAACTGTTGTAACTTTGTGATAAAGGATCCCCTTGGTTTCATTTCAATGCTTCCACTTTGACAGTCGTGAGCTTGTTTCTTTCGAAGATGATTTTACATCGCGTAGCGAGCGTGGGAAAGTGAGAATATTTTTTTCCTCGAAAATTGTGGAAATTCTTCTCACGACCAAATCTACTACGACCTCGAGGATTGAAGTTTCCTCTTTACAACGCTGTACGATTCTCTTTCAGCATTTTACTGGTTATATCAAATATCGAGGACTCTTCGATTTCTGTGTCGTTTAACCCTAATAACGGTCGGTAAAACGACGAACAAAAATCGTACGACGAGTTTCAAGGGATTATCGGAGAGGGAAGACTTCAATCTTCAAAATATCGGTGGATCTAGTTGCGAAAAAGAATTTTTAACGTTGCTACGTTAAAGGTTCGAACTTTGACAGTTTTCGAGTAAAACAAACTCGCGACTGTCAAAGCGGAGGCTTCCACGCTTTAAAATGGATCGTTATATGATCTTTTTTTGTAAAATTTTGTCAGTTGAAATTATCGACAATTTTTCATCGTCACTGGTACAGTTACGTTCTCCATTATATACAATCCGCGATTAATATTACGAAGCTTATCGCTCCATCGAAAATGGTTTTCTTCTTTCCGTACAGAAAACGCGACGAAACATGTTATTCCTTTTCGAAATCAATATCCACCCAAGTGTCATTATCGTATACAAAGAAATGTGTGAAATATATGCTATCTTTCTATCCAGGAGTATACGTGCATCTCCACGTTCAGCAGTTTTCCTCCAAAGTATGATTTTATACCACGCGACTGGAAAACGTTTACCCCCTCGAGTGCGATCCATATTTCTCGCGCATACGAAGAAGAAGAAAAAGAAGAAAAAGAAGAAGAAGAAGAATGAGCGAGATAAAAAGGATCGGCGAGATGGAATATTCGCTAATGGAATATATTGTGAAAACAGGCCAACCACCAGGCAAACCAATGTTTGCTAGTTTATTCAGGTTCGAGCCGCCATTTCAGCCGTTTCAGCGGACGCAAGGGGCAGGGGAGGGGATGATTTTCGTCGACGTACGAGCGACAGTTCGATTCTGCTTGATGAACACCGACAGCCACTGTGACTGTCGTTGACAGAACGATAACTCATCGGAGGGAATTGCGAGAGTGACGCGACTCTCCTCTCCTCTCTTCGTTTAAAAATACTGCCATTGCTGGCTGAAATGTCACTGCGACGCTCGTGTGCCATTAATTAATTAAATATCAAAATATCTGTGTGTATATATATATATATATATACGCGATTTCGAGTCAATTTATGGGGTTTATCGCGTCGAGATAATCAACGATGCAAGACACAATGGGAGAGAAACAAAAACGAAAGGAGAGGCGAGGATAATTCTCGATAATGACGCGCTTGTTTCGACGCTCGTTGGCGGATCGTCCGCCTTTGAAGACAATGAGCGAGTAATTGCGCTACTCCTTCGGCAACAGGTTCTCTCCTCTCTGCGCCGCGTCTCTGACTGAGGAGGAAGGGAGTCGCGAATTACAGGAACAAGCGCTTCGAACTTTCTTCTTTTTCTTCTTCACCGGAAGAGTTGCTTCAACTTTTCGACAAAACCGACACAAACTCGTGACTCGTAACTTTGCGCAAAGTCCGTGAAATCGCGAGAAAAGGGGGAGCGAGACGATTCGCTCGGTTGAAGAAATGAGAGAAGAAAACAAAGAGTTTGCAATTACGCGCAACAACGAACGTTAGCCAGCGTTATTTAATTCGCATTCAAGTGTCAAAGCCACGTTGCACACTGGCCGGACTCGAACGAGCGAAACGTAATCGCAATTTCGTATTTCGACGAGCATGCAACGTTAGAGTTACGTAAAGTGGAATTCGAACGCAGTTCCTTCAATCGCGACTCGGGCATTTCTCGATGGACCAAATCGAAATCGGTGAGTTTTTGCTCCGATTTGTTCTCGACAGGAAGGAAAGATCGTTGATTAGAAACAAAGAGAAAAAGAAAGGTTTTGAGAAGGGAGAACTACATAGAGAGATAGAGAGAAAGAGAAAGAGAGAGAGAAACGATGAAGTACCTCGTGGAAGGAGCTTGCGGAAATTCGAGATGCGATCCGAGGAGTAGCCGGTGACGGTTGATTATGTCGAGCAGCAGCGAGGATCGGTGCTTCGGCGACAGAGTGACTGAGCTTGCAAGCACGCGACCACTTTATATCGGAGACGGGGACTGGGTCGGCGGCGTTGGTGGTGGAAACGCGTTGGGCGGTGGTAAACCCACCCCTTTCGACGCTCTTTCGACGATCACGCGTCCCAGCGGCGCGGATTTCGACGATATTTCAACGCCCCAACGACGAACAGCTCCGTTCGTCCGCCACCGCCAGATCCCACCGATTGAACGATTAATTCGATTAATTCCAGTGTACCGGTCCGATTCGCCGATTCACCCCTTACCAAGGCTCGTTCGATTGTCCGTTGATTCGAATCGAGAACCGTAAACCGAGAGCAACGAGGATTTATTTTTTTCGGCCTGATAAAACTCGAGCTTGAAATGAACAGCCAGTAGGAATGTTTGAGGGGGCCCGTAATTGTCGCGAAATTCCAAAAGGAAATTTCTTGTGAAATTTACGCGTCGCAACACGTTTGCTCGACTTTTCATTCATTTGATGTTTTCACCAAAGATTGATATATTATCACAAAATGCATTCCTTGCTTCAACAAAGTGAATCTTTATATGTAATTATTAATTACATTGTATGTATAACAATTAAACAAACTTGCGTGGTTTGTTCTGTACTGCATTTTTTTGGAAATTGCATTTTGCATATTTTTTGGAAATATATTCTACGACCTAACCTAAAACTTGTTGTAAACTATATAGTTTGTAGCGCATTAAATAAATATGCCAGCATGTACCACCGGTGGTACACGTGGCAGGGAACGTGTTAACCGATTCAATATGGCTTCCTCTTTGGCCACTGGTCCCCGTTTAATCGCTAATACGCTGTCAGTGAACGGAACAGCTACAACGCGAACGTCACTTTCCCGAAGTGAAGGAGCTAAAGTAAGAGTTAAATTTAAGCAACGTGATCAATTAGTGGAAAGAAACGCGTTTTATAGCAACAACTTTGTAAAATTGTTCAATGATATGATTTCGTACGAAATATTTCGAAACGGAAGTAGACGCATAAACCTACACATAGCAAATTTTATGACAGCGACTTTCTCGTCGTCTTTATGTCCTTTCCATTTTCTTTCCCATAACATACGTGTTAGATTTTGATGCACTAGATTAAAAAGAACAGGACTAATAAATTGTCTGACGTTCGAAATTTAACCTCACTTTTTTTTCAATTTGCCATTCATTGTAATCATGTCCCTTCGATTTTCTTTCCAATAGCACACGTGTTTGTTAGATTTTGATGCTCTAAATTAAAAAGAACAGGACTAATAAATTGTCTGACGTTCGAAATTTAACCTCACTTTTTTTTCAATTTGCCATTCATTGTAATCATGTCCCTTC